>SJYC01059841.1:29-22328 GCA_006408675.1 Madoqua kirkii
AAGTTATATTGTTACTTTGAATATTAAGATCTGTACAACATAAAAAACTGCTTCAGTCCTAAGAAGTTTTCTAGAGAAAGGTAATTTTTATGTGATTTCCTCTTGATGTAAAGAGTTCTTTAGATGTATTGAAATTGTTCCAAAGGAATGCATCTGCTACAATTAGGCCCTGATGGAAAAGATATTATCTTGAAGAGAAAAACAACTTAAAAGCACACCTTTCAGAATAATAGTGACTTCATCACAGTTGGTTTCAGTAAAACTAATGTAACATTATTTGACTATTTGTCATGTGAGGGTTTGTTTCCAGGAAGTAAAAGAAGTATACACTAAGCTTTACAGACTCAAAAGTTCCCCCAAACAAAAATCTTTGAATTTGAGTTTTTATCAAGTTACTCTAATAATGTTTTTTTGAGAGGTGTACTATAAACCAAAACATTGCAAAGCATGAATATAATTTATTTTAATGTGTTGTGTGTTCACTGAATATTCTGTACTGAACACTTAGAGGGCACTAAGTGGATTGTGACCCCAAAAAAAAAAAAAAAAACCTTGTAATTTTGAGGACACCTAGAACCTGAAGCAGCCCCAAGAGAAAAGGAACCAATTCAGCATATAATCCTTTTAAGACAAAGGAACAGGTATGTACTGCAGAAAAGTAACTACTTCATAAAAGGCCTTTAGGTTTGAGCTTTAATTTCAAAATATTGTGGCTTATTTTAAGCATGTCTTGATGAGAGAAGGAGAAGGCAACGGCAACCCACTCCAGTGTTCTTGCCTGGAGAATCCCAGGGACGGGGGAGCCTGATGGGCTGCCGTCTCTGGGGTCGCACAGAGTCAACATGACAAGTGACTCAGCAGCAGCAGCAGCAGCAGCAGCAGCAGCAGCAGCAGCAGCAGCAGATGAAAGAAGTTTATAAATGAAACTACTACATGATCTTGACTTCCTGATCTAAAAAGTCAGTCTTGAATAACTCAATATCAGGGACAATAAATGCAGTTTTATGCAGTAAAATTTTCATCATATTTTATTGAATATATATAAAGTATATTTTTAAAACATTTTAACATTTGTTAAATCAGTTTGCACTTTATAACCTGCAGTGCCCTTCCACTGCTGTTGGATAAACTAAGACCAGTTTAAATTAAAACTTCTTCATGGGTATTTGGACCACACTGATGGTGTGAATTCAGAACACAACTCTGGCTGTGGTTCAGATTCTCAAAGGAGATATACTTTTTTCATCCCACTACCTGGTAATAAGATGGAGACATGTAATTTTCCTTGCTCTCTCTCTCTGTACATATTGGTTTCATCTATTTTTGCTCTTACACTTAATTTTGTGACCATTTGCTATCCCACCTTGGGTATTTCTGCTTTCATAATACTATGCAAAAATAATAGTCTGTCTGACAATGAAAGATTTCTTACGTTCAATGCTAACTTGAAATTTGTCTTACAAATTTTCAAGAATTCCTAGAAGATATCAAGCATTACCAAATTTGGGGCAGAGAAAAGAGCCATCGTATTCCTCACAAAGGTATCATTGAGGAGGGATAAGAGAGAGACTGGCTACAAATAAAATGGTTTATAAACCCATTTGCTTTACAGACAATAAAAGTTTAGAACTCTATTATACACTTGGTTTTGTTAAAGGTGAAAATGCCATATGTTCAACTTAACAAGTAAAACATACTGATAAAAGGAGGTAGATTAAAAATTGCTTGGTAAAAAAAATAATATATTAACAAATATATAATCATATAGGTAAATACTTAACTTTATCTTAACACATATTTGTTTTATGCTTCAAATAGATTATTTGAGAGCAAGCATCATGAAAATAAATCATTTCATCTCTCTCTCTTAAATACTGTTCTGCCTAGATTTAGAATATTATTTAGCATTGAAACATGTATAATATCATATATGAAAGGAATTGCCAGTCCAGGTTCGATGCATGATACAGGATGCTTGGGGCTGGTGCACTGGGATGACCCAGAGGGAAGGTACGGGGAGGGGGGTTTAGGATGGGGAACACGTGTATACCTGTGGCGGATTCATGTTGATGTACAGCAAAACCAATACAATATTGTGAAGTAATTAGCCTCTAATTAAAATAAATAAATTTATATTAAAAAAGAATATTATTTGGCACATAAACACTCAAGAAATATGTGTTGAGTTAGTTAATGTGTCAAATCACAGCCATTGATACATAGTAATTTGCATATATACATATATTATGGTCCCTCCTGAATTATCAAGTGCTTGAAGCCTGAGTCTATGTTTATTTCATTCTTGAGCCTATTTAACTGACTTAATGGACATGAATTTGAGCAAACTCCAGGAGACAGTGAAAGACAGGGAAGGTTAGCATGCTGTAGTCCATGGGGTCGCAGAGTAGGACATGACTTAGCAACTGAACAACAATGAGATTTCAACTCTGCAAGCAGAACCACCAACCTAGCTGATATTAGTCATTCCATATCCCCTCTGTTAAGAGACACACTAGTTAAATAGACTCTAGTTTTTATCTGGAAGAATCAATAATCTTGGAAACTAGTAAACCATATTAACCAATTTGCCATGCTCCAGCTCACTGTATACACTTATGGTTTGATTTACTCTGGGGCTCTTAGAATACAGTTTAATAGATTCTTACTAATAGCATCTTACAGCAACTTCAAGAGTCCTTTCATAAGTCCAACAGTTTCTTCATTTGTAAAACTGCATGCCACTAAAGAAAGGCACAAGTGCAGTACGATTAAAAGGTAGGTAGAGCTTAATTGGAAGGAAATAATAGAAGTTTCTATCCACTTTTTAAAAATATGTGATGTCATAGCAAACTCGGGGCTACTTGATCGTGAGTATAAACCACTTCACTATAGCAGCATAATCATCATGGTTTTAGAGAAACTGTTAATATAAACTGATAACCATCATGATACCAAAAAAGCCAAGCTACTGAGTTTCCCCTGCTATCCTCTAATGCAGGTGGAATGGAAAAGATAACTTAACTTAATGATGCTTTGCAGCACTAATTATTTGGTAATAATAAAAAGGTTTCATGATCTGAAAAAGTTGTTTCAGTACAGCCCATTAACAATATGAAGAGCTATTATTCCATCCTGCTGCCTTGCTGCCACTCAGGTGTTCATCTGCCAGCTGCTTCCTAATTAAGAGCATATAAAAGGAGAATAACATGAAGTGCACAATTGCATAAGCTTATACAGTCCCTTTTTGGTGCCAATAAATACTATCTTTTATCGTAATTTTGACCAAGACAATTGTTACTGTTCATATTGACACTATTCTAAGCCAGTGAAAAAAAATCTCCTGAGCCTAGTTTATTATCTCAATTATAGAGACAAAGCCCTCTCTACTTGTAGCTAAAATAACAGCATATATTTTTATTCTTACCAATATGTAGAAAGTAATTTAAAATTCAGGCTAAATCATTCATAGTCAACTGGTCTCCTGATGAAAGATTTACTCCATACATTTTACCGTTACTCAACTGCAATACTTAATGTGCTGATGGATCAAAATAGTAGTCTCCTGAAAGTGAAAGTCCCATCCGACTCTCTGCAACCCCGTGGCCAATACAGCCCATGGAATTCTCCAGGCCAGAATACTGGAGTGGGTAGCCTTTCCCTTCTCCAGGGGATCTTCCCAACCCAGGGATGGAACCGGGGTTTCTTGTATTGCAGGTGGACTCTTTACCAACTGAGCTTATCAGGGAAGCCCTATATGTCTCTAAATCAGAGAAAGGAAGAGGAAGGAAAGAAAAGGAAGAGAAAATAAAAGAACTGAAGTTATTACCCAAACACATTCTTTTTATTCTCTCCGTTTCCTTTTTGTTGTTCAGCTGCTCGGTTCTGTCCAGCTCTTTGTGACCCCAGGGACTGCAGCATGCCAGGTTCCCCTGTCCTCCACCATATCCTGGACGTTGTTCAAACTCACGTCCATTGATTCAGTGGTGCCATCTCTTTACTACCCCTTTACAATTGAGAAATTGGTTCTGAACTTGTTTCATGTTCACTTAAAAAATAAAAAGTAAGTTCTCTTTCTCTTGGCTTCTCTGATCTAGGGAGTTGGTGACTCAGAATTATCCTTAAGAGAACAATATCCTTTCTGCTCATTGTCGGATTGTATTTCTGAAGCATGAGCTTTAACAGCTCTGCACAGGTACAAAGGTAAATCGTCAGGCAGGGAAATAGATCTCAGTGCCACCACAGGCCAGAAAAATAGAATTTTAAGAATAAAATGCCTCTAAACCAATTTGTTGTCATGTGTGCTAAAAAAAAAAAAATTCCTAGTTTAAACACAGTGTTGCCTTCTATTCAAAATAATGCAGTTTGTTAAGGCATTTAGATTTTTCCAGTGAAGTATATCCTAAATTCTGAAAATGGATTCAACGCCATAAAGGAGAAAGCTTCAAAAAGTAGTCACCAGAGACTTCCTGGTTGCCCAGTGGTTAAGATTTCACCTTCCAATGCAGTTGATGCAGGTTCAATCCCCGGTGGGGGAGTGAAGATCCTACGTCCCCTCATGGCCAAAAAATATAAAACAGAAGTAATATTGTAACAAATTCAATACAGACCTTAAAAAATAGTTCACATCAAAAAAATATTTAATTAAAAAAAAAGTAGTCTTCTTGTAGATATTATGATTTAGTTTCATAGGTTCAAATCCTGACTGTTAGCTATGAGCAATCTCTTTAGCCTTCACGTGTCTTTCTTTCCTCATCTCTAAAATGAAAACAGCAGTTGATCATTTGTATATATTCTTTAGAGAAATATCTGCTCAGATCCATTGCTCAGTTTTTAGAGTTGTCTTTTTATTATTGAGTTGTAGTAGTTATTTATATGTTTTAGATATAAGTCACTTATCAGATACATAATTTAAAAAATGTTCTGCCTCATAAAATTGATGTGGGGATTAATTTTTTTTAAGATACGCAGGTGCTCAAAATTAGGAAATATTTAGTACTGTTCAGCTTGGACCAGGTTCTCTTAGTAAATCAATGATCATGACCCTTAAACACTTTTCATATATTAAAAAATCATTGATATTTCATAGATTCCATATAATTTTCTCAAAAGAAAATGAAGAAAGCAACCAATTATGGCCAAAGATTTTGCCAGTTCCACCACTTAAAGGAATGTTACCAGCACTTTAGCCATCTATTCACTTTACACTCTCATGATTTTGGTATACAAATACCTGGATTATATTTTCCTTATATTGAGTTAAACTTATTTTAAAATAAAGTTTTATATAATTTTAATCTTTTAATTTGAACACATGTGTAAGCTTGGCATTTTTTTCATCTTTAATTTGACATACAAACAAATGTCTATGTTAATTGGTTATTAGAAGCAGAGTTTCTTCAATTTCCAACTGAGCAAGACTACTGCCAGTCGTTAATAGCAGCAAAACAAATATCTGAAATAATTTCCATTATTGTTTTATACCTGAAGAATCTTCAGAACTAGAAAGTTAACACCATTATTGGATGCAAACTAATATTAATTCAACTAGAAGTTCATTGATAGCTTAAAGCTAAGCATGATAAATGCCATACTGATGAAACTTTGGTCATGTCAGAAATATTTCCAGGGCTTTTTTAAAATCTGCAAAAGGTTAAACTGAGTAATAAAGCTATGAATATAGATACTCAAGGAACTATCAGATACAGGCTATTTGGGGAGATCATAATAGTGTTAGTTATCTCAATGGGTATTTAATAAAAATGAATCTGCTTTATTTGGTGATAAAAGTCAAGTTGAATTTATATTCAAAAAAGCAAAATTAGGCCTGGTGTTGATACTCTATGGCATTTGTAAAAATATTACCTGGAAGAAACTGGCTTTTGTCCTAGCAAATACAAACTGATGATTCTTCACTACAGAAGATTAGTTTTCAGTCCCGAGTTACTTATTCTGAATTTTATAGGAAATTAGTTTCTATTGGAAAAATTGGGAGGAAGGATGTGGACTCTGTTTTTAATTGGACCTCAGGTGCAAGAATTGGGTTACAGATTCATCTTAATCATTGATACATGACACACTCAGCATTGGCCCCTCCATAGCCTGATTTTATTTAACTGACTACTTGTAATAGCAAAATTTGCAACTGCAAGTACATCATCCCAAACAAAAGTGAGGGTCTTGATCTTTATCCTACTCTTTGCCGCATGACTTCAACCCCAACCCATCCCTCTAGTTCCCCCAACATAGGTAGCCCCCATTCTGAATTCCACACTCCAATTTCATTGTTTTCCTTTTTACTTGGTGCAAGGAGATCCAACCAATCCATCCTGAAGGAGATCAGCCCTGGGATTTCTTTGGAAGGAATGATGCTAAAGCTGAAACTCCAGTACTTTGGCCACCTCATGCAAAGAGTTGACTCACTGGAAAAGACTCTGACGCTGGGAGGGACTGGGGGCAGGAGAAGGGGACGACAGAGGATGAGATGGTTGGATGGCATTACGGACTCAATGGACATGAGTCTGAGTAAACTTTGGGAGTTGGTGATGGACAGGGAGGCCTGGCTGTGATTCATGGGGTCGCAAAGAATCGGACACGACTGAGCAACTGAACTGAACTGAACTGAATGCATCTTCGTGTTTGCTCAGTCACTCAGTCATGTCTGATTCATTCTGACCCCATGAACTGTAGCCTGCCAGGCTCCTCTGTCCACAGAATTTTCCAGAATACTACATACATTTCTAAAAGAGTATATTGTTAAACATTAGAGTTTTTACAAACTTTATAGAAAGTGTATTAGGCTGTATGTTGTCATCCAAAACATTTTTTAAACTTAACATTATACAGTTAAAATTTGTCCATAACTTGAATGTTGTAGACTATTCTGATTTGTGACTATAACATGATTGTTTATTCACTTTCCTGTCATGGAAATTATTGCTAAAACTTCTAACCACCATCTGAGGCTTCAGTGAGTTGTAATCCTTTTGCCACTGAAGAGTCTTGCCTTAATGTATCCCTGCCTTATTTTAAGAAATTGCCATAACCACCTCAACCATCATCAGCTACATCAGGTACAATGGAATATTACTCAGCAACTTTAGCCCCTAACAAGAGAGTCAGCCTGTCCTTTGAAACTCTGAAGTCAGGCATTGACTTCTTTCTAGCTATGAAATTCCTAGAGTCCTAGATGGCATGCTCTTCTGATAAGAGTCTGATAAAACTTGTTTTTCCCACATAGAAAATCTGTTGTTAAGTGCAGACCCCTCTTCATTAATTATTTCGGCTAGATCTTCTGCATAACTTGTTGCAGCTTCTACAGGATTTCTTGCTTCTTCGTCTTTTAATTTTTTTGGTTATGTTTCAGCTTTTTTGTTATGGAGACAGCTTCTTTCCCTAAACCTTGAAACGTTTCTTCTATAGCTTCCTCACTTCTCTCAGTCTTCATAGAATTGAAGAGAGTTAGGACTTTGCTCTGGATTGGACTTTGGTTTAAAGAAACTTGGTGATCATTTTTATCTTTTAGCCAGATTACTAAAACTTTCTGCATATCAACCTTAAGGCTATTTCACCTTCTTATGATTCCTTTATTTTACTGGAGTTGCACTTTTAATTTCCTTTAAGAAGTTCTACTTTGTATTCACAATTTAGCTAATTGTTTGGCACGAGAAGCCTGGATTTTAGCACCTATCTTGGCTTTCAGCCTGCCTCCCACAGTAACCATCTTCATTTCTAGATTTTGATTTAAGGTAAGAGATGTGAGACCCTTCTTTTCACTTGAACACTTAGAGGCCACTACAGAGTTATTTATCAGCCTAATTTCAATATTGTTGTGTCTCAGGGAATAGGGAGCCCTAAGGAAAACGATGCTAAAGCTGAAACTCCAGTACTTTCGCCACCTCATGCGAAACTTGACTCATTGGAAAAGACTCTGATGCTGGGAGGGATTGGGGGCAGGAGGAGAAGGGGACGACCGAGGATGAGATGGCTGGATGGCATCACGGACTCGATGGACGTGAGTCTGGGTGAACTCCGAGAGATGGTGATGAACAGAGAGGCCTGGCATGCTGCGATTCATGGGGTTGCGAAGAGTCGGACACGACTGAGCGACTGAACTGAATGGAAGGAAAAGGAGAAAGATGGGGGAATGGCTAGTTGGTGGAGCAGTCAGAATACATGTAACATTCATGAATTAGGTTTGCTGTTTTATATGGATGTGGTTCAGAGCACCTCAGAACAATTACAATAGTAACATCAATGATCACTAATCCCAGATCACCACAACAAATAATGGAAAAGTTTAAAATATTGTGAGAATTACCAAAATGTGACACAGACACAAAGTGAGCAGATGCTACTGGAAAAAAAAATGGCTCTGGTAGATTTGCTCAATGTAAGGTTGTCATAAACCTTTGTTTTGTAAAACATGTAAAGCAAAGCACAATAATGTGAGACATGCCTATATATGACAAAGGCCATCTGTGACCCACAGATTCTCTGGCTCTGTACAAAAAAAAGAAATCTCCCAACTCCTATTCTAGAAGTTTTTCTCAATTTAGATTTCCAGCGCATTATTTCATTCTTCAATTTAATGTTTTCAGTGTTTAGTACATATTTTTTGTTCAATCACTCAAAAAAATTATGCCTGATATTTATGTTTGTTTTTTTCTCTTGTTTGTAGACTTATGGCTAATCCCATCCTAATAACTTCTAGAACATTGTATTAGATGAGTGTATTAGGTGAGTTTTAGATTCTCAGTTCATCATTCTGTTAGGTTGGTGCAAAAGTAATTGCACTTTTACACTGTTGAAATTTTCTACTTGATATTGGAATACATTCTTGAATAAATATGGTTATGTTACACATCATCTTAATGTGTATTTCTCACTTTATGTTTTTTGCTAATGACTTATTACTTGCTGTGTATTTTCTGTTCATTTTAGACTATGCAAATGATGAAAAAGCAAATTTAAGCTCTTATTTGCCGAGGGGTGCTCCGCAGAAAAAGTAGAGGCAGTGGAACTTCCCTCAGCAAAGCCGAGGGGTCCCGAGGAGAGGTGAGCCTGCTGTCCGCCAACCCAGCCCCTCGGTGAGCAAGAGACAATCAAATGTGACAGGGGTTCCATCGAAGCAGTTCCACTTTATTGTTGCAAACTCCCAGCTTATATAGGCAAGCAGGGGGTGGTTTAGGAGGGACTTTCCATAGTTGCACCAATCACGTTAAAGGTCAAATCATTATGTGCCTTCAGTTGCACCAATCATGTTAAAGGTCAAATCCTCACGTGCATGGAAATCAAGAGAGCCAATCAAAAACTTTGACAAACACAGACCCTGCCCCTATCACTTCCGCCAGGCGCCAACTGTTTCCAACTGTCTCTAACTGTCAAGCTAGCCCCTTTTTTTTCTTTTCTCCGAGGTTTCCCATTTAGGGCCCCACACTTATTCAAGTTCAAATGGGTTGTAAAGCAGCAAGACAACTCACAACATCAACAATGCCTTCAGCCCAGGAACTGCTAACGAACATTCAGCACAGTGGTGGCTCAAGAAATGTTACAAAGAAGACGAGAACTTTGAAGATGAGGAGTATAGTGGCCAGCTATCGGAAGTTGACAGTGACAACTGAGAGCCATAACTACATGAGAAGTTGTATAAGAACTGAATGTCAACCATTCTACGGTCATTTGACATTTGAAGCAAATTGAAAGGTGAAAAAGCTTGGTAAGTGGGTATCTTATGAGCTGACTGAAAATCAAAAAGATGTCAAAGTGTCACCTTCTCTTATTCTATGCAACAATAAACCATTTCTCGATCAGATTGTGATGTGCTACCAAAAGTTGATTTTATACGGCAACCAGCTCAGTGGTCGTACCGAGAGGAAGCTCCAAAGCACTTACCAAGCCAAACTTGCACCCAAAAAAGGGTCATGTCACTGTTTGGTAATCTGCCACCCATCTGATCCACTACAGCTTTCTGAATCCTGGTGAAACCATTACATCTGAGAAGTAAGCTCAGCAGATTGATGAAATGCATCCCAAACTACCACATCTGCCCTTGGTGGTGGTCAGCAGAATGGGCCCAGTTCTTCTCCATGACAATACCCACCCACATGTCACACAACCAAAAGGTGTTGGTTGTGTGACACACAGCTTCAAAAGTTGAACAAATTGGGCTACAAAGTTTTGCCTCATCCACCATATTCACCTGACTTCCCACCAACCAACTACCACTTCTTCAAGCATCTTGACAACTTTTTTTAGGGAGAACACTTCCACAACCAGAATGAGGCAAAAAAAAAAAAGCTTTCCAAGAATCTATTGAATTCTGAAGCACGGATTTTTCACTACAGGAATAAATAAACTTATTTCTCATCAGCAAAAATGTGTTGATTGCAATGGTCCCTATTTTGATTAATAAAGATGTGTTTGAACTTAGTTGTAATGATTTAAAACTCACAGTCTGAAACCACAATTACATTTGTACCAACCTAAATAATATGTCTGCTCTTAATGGAAATCCACAGTCTGATCTGCCTTTTCCTCTCTTTAAGTAGTTTAATGTCTCAAATATTTTCTCATTCTAACCTGTAGGCCCTGTGATAAAGAAACTCAGGCAGCAGAAAGGCAGTCAGGGGCTCCTCTGTATATAACACAGATCTACAGATTAGGGATTATCTCTCTGCTTCCCAGAGAGAGACCACATGAAATACTCCTTAGATCATGATTTGCCAGCTTTGGGGTTTTGGAGAAGAAGCAGTGGGAAGCAAATACTGGAGCTCACTCAGCGAGCGAGCTCCTGGGATCCTCATTCACAGGGTTCTATCGTAAGGCAGTAGTAGAGACGCAAAAACAGAATAAATGTCTCCTTTCCTGTTCTATTCTGCCTTAGCCCACTGATGCTGCCCTCTCCCCCAGGTCAAGGTCATCACCTTGCTGTGCTAAGTCACTGCAGTCGTGTCCGACTCTCTGCGATCCCATGGACTGTAGCTTGCCTGGCTCCTCTGTCTGTGGGATTCTCCAGGCAAGAATACTGAAGTGGGCTGCCATGCCCTCCTCCAGGGGATCTTCCCAACCCAGGGGTCAAACCAGAGCTCTTGTGTCTCCTGCATTGGCAGGCACCAACCACTAGCACCACCTATTATCTCAAAACACTTTCCTCCCCACCACCAGCCATTGCCTTAAGTTTTCCCATGGTTTTCTTTGTCTTTTCCTCTTTAGTTCATTCAGGATTCATCTCTTTTTTTTTAACTTTTAATTTTGTATTGGGGTACACCCAATTAACACACTGCTGTGTTTAATATGGATAACCAAAAAGATCCTGCTGTACAGCACAGGGAACTCTGCTTAATGTTGTGTGGCAGCCTGGAAGGGAGGGATGTTTAGGGGAGAATGGATACATGTATATGTGTAACTGAGTTCCTTTGCTGTTTGCCTGAAAACTATCAGGATTCATCTTGAAAGAGGAAACTTATAATAGCTATTTAGAGAATATTCTAATGTTTTAAACTGATATGCTTTACATTCAATGGAAAAGACCCTGATGCTGGGAAAAACTGAGGACAGGAGAAGGGTCAACAGAGGATGAGAAGGTTGAATGGCATCACCAACTCAGTGGACATGAGTTTGAGCAAACTCTGAGGTATACTAAAGGACAGAGAAGCCTTGTGTGCTGCAGCCCGTGGGGTGGCGAAGAGTGAACACAACTGAGCGACTGAACAAGAACTGCAATGGAAAAAGTTTATATTTAGTATGAAAAAGACACACAAGGCAATTAACATGCTTATTGAAATCATTGATTAAATTATGTCCTGACAGCTTTAACATATAATTTTCTAAATCAACTCTGCCCACTTAACTGTAAGAACTGGGCAGGCAAGTTCAATATCTCTTTCTCAAAATAATTTCTGGTTATATAACACACACACACAAAGGACTCCCACTGAGTTCCAGCAATATTTGATTGACTTTATAAAGTAAAAGGAACCTTAAAAGAAGAAAAGGAACAGCTAGTCAGAGAAAGTTGTGTTCCTGATAGACAACAGATGTGAATCAAATAACTGGCTGGAGGCTAGTTTTATCATCAATACCTGACAGAAAATCTGGAAAGACAAAACAGAATCCTTTAGCTAAAATCATCTATGTCTAACCTATAGGTTCCATGTTGGGAATAAATAGCTACCCTGTTCCTGAGAATTAGTCCTCTGTGTGACTTTATAAAGTCCCAAGTGATTGTCACAAGTAGAATGCTCTATGAATATATTTAAATTCTGTTTGTCAACTCCTTGGTGATTCAAGAAACCCATGCATTTATGCATGTGTTGAAAATGTGGCCATCGTAGCTAATGAATCTGCAACTGGATGGGAAAAGAAAGTGATTTGTTAAATGCTTCATAGTAGCTGCATGGAGTTAATTTGCTCAAGTTGACAAGTCAAAGGTCTGATGGAAAATCACCACTTTTTCTTGAAAGAGACTGACAGGAAAGGAACTACTTGCTATTTTAGCAGTCCCATAAAAGTAAACAGCCAATGTCACTGAGAGATAAATGAACATTGAATAAATTTATACCCTTATTCAATTTATTTGAATAATTGGGAAAGAAGAATCTATTGCTTTCATGGTTTGGGATCATTATTAACATTTGAATTAATTATGAAAGTAATCATTATTACCATACTAATGTAAAGTCACATGCCCAGGCATTCTATAAAAAAAAAATTTACCTCAGCTGGCACTTTTTGTGCAATCACATGTATAAGCTATGCATTGACCTTTACAGAAAAGCGAAATGGATGGACGTGGTCACCCATGTCTGCATACTAAAACCATCAAACTATGTGTATGTCACATTCTAGCCTAGCTACTGATTTTAGTTACATAGTTCATCTGTATACTACAGTATCTTTATGTGGAAAAAAGTCACAGTAATATGTTGTGCTTTAAAGTCTGGGAAAGTTGTAGAATTTAGGTAGATATCTGATATAACTGTTAAAACTATTACTCTGGGAGGGAAAGAGTAATTTCTACATGCATATACTTAAAAGAATTAGTAAGCATTGGCCCCTTGCCTTTACTGGTGGATCTTCTGATAGTTTATTTACAAGTTCATCCAAATTTATTTTTTGAGAAATGTAGTTTTTAAACCAAGAACTCAAAAAAAATTGGGGGGAGGTTTGGAAAGAAGGGGAAGTAAGAAGAAAATCAGCAAAGAAAATGTTCCATTGTTGACAAATGTTTTCTTTCCTGGAAAAGACAAAAACAAGAAACCTGACATTTTGCACACCTATCACAGCCTCAAGTACAAAATAAACCAAAACAAACAAGCAAAAGAAAAAGCCAAACATCCCCAGACTCACCCAAGTGAAAGTGGTCAAAGTCGCTCAGTTGTGTCCGACTCTTTGTGACCCCGTGGACTATACGGTCCATGGAATTCTCCAGGCCAGAATACTGGAATGGGTTGACTCACCCAAAGCAAGGTAAAATAGAGCAGCTACACTGATGGAAAATGATAGTTTTTTTCTCACTTCTTTATGACTGGCTGGAAAAAATATTCTAATAAATCTGGGTAAGAGTAAATATAAATTCATCTCCCATTACCACGATAGCAAAATTCTTTGAAGATATGGAAGATAGTATAACCTCAGATTTAGAGGTATGAGCTCTGGGACCAAATTAGAGGTGTGAGCTCTGGATTAAAATCTTTGTTATATTTCTCATCAGCACTGTGACCTTTGCCCATTTTCACCATTTCTCTATGGCTAAATTTATGGGGCTACTAATAAGAGGGCTTCTCTGGTGGCTCAGCTGGAGCTACTTGATATGGTTGTTTGCAGAAATTAAATGTGATTTTATAGTTAAAACATTTAAAAGAGCATCTTTTACACACATAGCAAATCTTTGATGATTTCATGGTTCAATTCATACAAAATCCTGCTTGCATTAAATTCACATCATAATTACTGCAGACACGTGAAGAAGCTATCGGAAGGCAGACAGTGATCATGGCGCTGAGTGCATTACTGTTTTACTCTATAATTACTCTTGTGGGACATCTTCACCTTTGGGGGATGCCCATGATCTAGAAACACCTCACATTATGAAAGCTGGAAACGCCACGTACCTGCTCCTCTAGCCTCCTTTGCAGGGAGGATATGGACTCATGACCCAACATTATCAAGTGAAATTAGAATCAAGAGCTAATGATGTCTGGGAAAGTGGTTTGTAGTGAGTCCTCTCTGACAGCTGCAGTTTTCAAACTGAAGAAGCATTGATGTTAGGAGTGGCAACCAGTCCACGCCCACAGAGTCAGCAAACCAAGTTGCCCATCCAGAGCCCAGCAGTGTCCAGCCAATGGGCTGGTCCAGGTGTATCTTCTGGCTGTGGAAGCTCTAATCCCACCTACCAAGTTCTGTAGAATTTCTATGAGCTACCCAGTGTCCTTTTAAATAGTTTCTTTTCTGCTTAACAAAGCCAGGGTCCATTTCTCTTTACATGTAATTGGTCTGCAAGAAGATCCAACCAGTCCATCCTAAAGGAAATCAGTCCTGAATATTCATTGGAAGGACTGATGCTGAAGCTGAAACTCCAATACTTTGGTCACCTGATACAAAGAACTGACTCATTGGAAAAGACGCTGATGTTGGAAAGTTTGAAGGCAAGAGGAAAAGGAGACAATAGAGGATGAGACGGTTGGCTGGCATCACCAACTCAATGGACATGAATCTGGGTAAACTCCAGAAATCGGCGATGGACAGGGAGGCCTGACATGCTGCAGTCCATGGAGTCGCAAAGAGTCGGACACAGCTGAGTGACTGAACTGATCTGAACTGAAGATCTGTGACTGATTGAGCTTGGGTGTTATTGAAGCTCCCTTCATAAGAATGTATTCATTGTATGCTTTAAAAAAAAAAAAAATCTCTACAGTGAGGGGAAAAAAAAGCCCTAAATACTCAGTTCACCAAATAAAATATGTATCAAATACATATAAAGTAGCCTTTAAAAATTACCTTTTAATAATAATTTTAAACATTACACAAAGAAACCTGATCCTTGTTTTAAAAAAGAGAGAAAATAGTGATAAACATGTAAACACACATACATATACAAAAACTCTAAAACTCTCCTGCCTCCAGAGATAAATATTGTTTAGAGTATGTGCATGCTCAGTTGCCCATTCATGTCTGACTCTTTGTGACCCATGTACTATACCCTTCCAGGCTCCTCTATCCATGGGATTCTCCAGGCAAGAATACTAGGGTGGGTTGCTATTTCCTCTTCCAGGGGATCTTCCTGACTCTGGGATTAAGCCCATGTCTCCTGCATCTTCTGCACTGGCAGGTGAATTCTTTACCACTAAGCCAGGTGGGAAGCCCATTGTTAAAAGTAAATCCTCCTAAACTGTTCTCTATGATTTTGTATGTGTGTATATTATATATATACATATTTATATATACATAATTATGTTATATGCCTATTTTCACACTATTCACTTATCTTTTTTAAAACAATGCATCCTAAACATCTTTCCACTTCATTAAAATCTAAATATACTTTAATGTTTGCCTGATAGTGTTATAAACATTATTTCTTTAACTAAGTCTGTAATATTACTGGGCAAAACATTATATCTAATATTTCAAGCTTGTAAATAATAATGTAATAAAGCCTATATATATTTTTCACACCTGTGCAACTATTTTCTACAAATAGAAAATTTGAATGACTCTCTGGATCCATCTGCAAAATAGACGATTCCCAAGCAGATTCTGACTTGTGCCTCTTACCTTGTATTAGTATTTATACCCTCTGTTTTTTAAGATATTTTTCTTGGCAGAAAGTGAAGCGGAACTAAAAAGCCTCTTGATGAAAGTGAAAGAGGAGGGTGAAAAAGTTGGCTTAAAGCTCAACATTCAGAAAACGAAGATCATGGCATCCAGTCCCATCACTTTATGGCAAATAGATGGGGAAACAGTGGAAACAGTGTCAGACTTTATTTTGGGGGGCTCCAAAATCACTGCAGTGACTGCAGCCATGAAATTAAAAGACACTTACTCCTTGGAAGGAAAGTTATGACCAACCTAGAGAGCATATTAAAAAGCAAAGACATTACTTTGCCAACAAAGGTACAAACGTCTAGTCAAGGCTATGGTTTTTCCTGTGGTCATGTATGGATGTGAGAGTTGGGCTGTGAAGAAGGGTGAGCACCGAAGAATTAATGCTTTTGAACTGTGGTGTTGGAGAAGACTCTTGAGAGTCCCATGGACTGCAAGGAGATCAACCCTGGGTGTTCTTTGGGGGGAATGATGCTGAAGCTGAAACGCCAATACTTTGGCCACCTCATGCAAAGAGTTGACTCATTGGGAAAGACTCTGATGCTGGGAGGGATTGGGGGCAGGAGGAGAAGGGGACGACAGAGGATGAGATGGCTGGATGGCATCACAGACTCAATAGGTGTGAGTTTGAGTGAACTCCAGGAATTGGTGATGGACAGGGAGTCCTGGGGTGCTGCGATTCATGGGGTCACAGAGAGTCAGACACAACTGAGCGACTGAATTGAACATTGGTTTATCACACGGTATGTTGCATGTTTATACCATTATATTTCTACTTCTTTATACACGACTGTGTGATCACCACCAAAAACTTAGTTTCCATCTATCACCATTAAGTTGATCGCTTTGACCCATTTCACCCCTCCCCGCCTCTTTCTGTCTCTTCTCTGTATCTGCATGTTTGGTTTGGTTTATTCATTATTTTAATTTTTTGTTTGTATTTTATATTCCACAGTTAAAGGAAGTGATGTGATATGTGTATGTGTCGGTTTCCATCTGACTTATTTCCTTCAGCATAATACCCTTTAGAACAGTACTGTTCAACAGGATTTTCTGCCATGATGGAAATGTTCCGTGTCTATGCTGTACAATACAATAGCCACTAACCAAGCAAGGCTATTGATTGCTTGGAATATTGCTAGTGTAATTGAGGGACTGCACTTTTAATTTTGTTTATTTATTTATTGTATTTTTGGCTGTGCTGGGTCATCGTTGACATGCAGACTTCCCTTTAGTTGCATTGCGTAGGCTTCTCATTTGGGGGGCTTCTCTTACTGCAAAGCATTGGCTCTGGGACATGCTGGTTTCAGGAGTCACAGCTCCAGAGCTCTAGAGCACAGGCTCAGTTGTTGTGGTGCATGGGCTTAGTTGCTCCAGGGCTTATGTGATCTTCCTGGACCAGGGATTGAACCCTGTCGCCTGCACTGGATCCTGTACCTATGAGCTACCAGGGAAGCCCTTTAATTTTTAATGAAATTTTAAAAAGTTTAAATAACCACATGTATCTAGGGACTCCCTTGTCAAATAGGGCTCCCTTTGTGGCTCAGCAATAAAGAATCCACCTGCCAGGTTCGATCCCTGGGTTGGGAAGTTTGCCGGGAAAAAGGGATGGCAACCCACTCCAGTATTCTTGCCTTGGAAACTCATGGACAGAGCTGGACATGCAGTGATTAGACAACAAATAACGTCAAATACTGCAGTTCTTATCCTTTATGACTCCTTTTTTGGACTGTGCATTATCTTGTATGAAGCTATCTGTGCTTTTGTATGCTCTTTTGTTAAATCCCTTAATATTTCTTTTATTGGCAATGATTTTTTGACATTCTCCATCACGTGCATTTGATTTCCTGCAGAGAAGCTAGCATAATGTCCCCTAAAAAGGAAAATAAAAATAACTGAACAACTGACATAATTGCCTTTATATTTTTCAAAGGTAATCATAAGCCTATATATATTTCTGGTGCATCTTAGTATCAAGAGTGTCTGTGTCAAATCTATTTTAAACAAAGCATTTGCTACATTTATACTGCTTCTTTGCATTGCTCCTGAACCATCAACTTTTCAGTTTTTCAGCATTTCAATTTAGAAATGTTCTATTACATTTAAAATGTTTTATGTTTATTCTTGTTTTTATAATGAGATGTCTAACAGTAATTTAAATTTGTCTTTAATCTACATTTTTGCCATATCTTCCTCATTCATGTGCTTTTATTTTCAATTTTTGTTTTTTTTTTGTTTTTCTGGCACCTGAAGTACTGTCATGTATATAAATTGAATTACAGCATTTTCTCATCAAAATTCCTCAGATATTGTTCTATTGTCTTCTGGATTTTAAGGTTGCATTCCTTGAATTATGATACTGCTTGTCTGGGGAGCTGGGGGAGTTGAAACCTGTTTTTTTCCTGAGTGGATATTGTTATGGACTGAATTGCGTCTCCTCCAAAATGTGTATGTTGGAGCACTAATCCACAATGTGACTACATTTGGAGATAAGGCCTTCTTGGAGGTGTTAGATCATTGTCACTAATGTCATGAATTCCTTATAGATTGTATTATCAGGCTATTTATCAGTCTGACTTTTCAGTATTGCATATATTCATCCTATACTACATGGTTATGGAATTTTAGTAAGAATGTAAACAACTAATCCACTGGAATCAGATAGTTAGATATTCCTACCCAACAGAACTCTATTAGTTATATTAGAAGGTAACAAGTTCACAGTCAGCGCCATATTTCATTCACTGAAATTTAAAATAGAAAGAGGAATAAAACACAGCGCTCAATAATTGGCTCAATATTTTAAATCAGCCATTCTAAAAACTTAATCTTTTTTTCTATTCTTTACTCTCCCACAGTTCATTTCAGTCGCTCAGTCATGTCCAACTCTTTGCAACCCCATGGACCGCAGCACGCCAGGCCTCCCTGTCCATCACCAACTCCCGGAGCTTGCTCAAACACCTGCCCATTGAGGATGCCATCCAACCATCTCACTCTCTGGTTCTCCTTTCGCCTTCAATCTTTCTCAACATGAGGGTCTTTTCAAATGAGTCAGTTCTTTATATCAGGGGGCCAAAATATTGGAGTTTCAGCTTCAGCATCAGTCCTTCCAATGAATATTCAGGACTGATTTCCTTTAGGATAGACTGGTTGGATCTCCTTGCAGATCTAGCGTGTGAGATGAGTGCAATTGTGTGGTAGTTTGAGCATTCTTTGGCATTGCCTTTCTTTGGGACTGGAATGAAAACTGACCTTTTCCAGTCCTGTGGCCACTGCTGCGTTTTCCAAATTTACTGGCGTACTCTTCTCTATAATTTGTGAAATAAACACTTTACTTTTAAAAATACTTTCTCAGTATTGTAACATAGAATAAAGTAAAAATAAAATTTAAAAAAATAAAAATAAAAATACTTTCTCAAGTTACTTTTAATTACTCTCCTACAGAAAAAAATATTTTGCTTAGAATTGTAAATAAAATAGTATAGATAGTATACATTTATTTTCCAAGGGCCAGGCAGGCACTGTTCTAAGCATCAAACTCATTTCATCCTAACAGCATTCACTTGCATGTTACACAGGAGGAAATCAAAGCACAGAGAGATTAAGGAACTCTTTTGAGGTCACACAGCCAGAAGTGGTAAAGCTGGGATTCACACTGGACCAGAGGTTCCAGAGTCCTCCCTACTAACCTTTCAGTTTTACTGCCCCTTCCCACGGGTTGTGATCGTTCTGAAAAAACCAGGAGGGACCTGATTCCAAACACTGCGTCTTTTCCAGTGAAATGATGTTGTTAAGTACAAACTCTCAAGCCACTTTTCTGTCCTTGTAAATTTTTTCATGCGAAAATATTTAAAAATCAATTTAAAAAATAGCTTTATCAGATCACAGGGCTTCCCAGGTGGTGGCTCAGTGGTAATGAATACTCTTGCCTGGAAAATCCCATGGACGGAGGAGCCTGGTAGGCTGCAGTCCATGAGGCTGGCAAGAGTCGGACATGAGCAACTTCACTTTCATGCATTGGAGAAAGAAATGGCAACCCACTCCAGTGTTCTTGCCTGGAGAATCCCAGGGACAGGGGAGATGTGTATAAGAGACAGGGGATAATCTGATCAAGATCCCAGAAGACAGAAATGAAAAACAAAAACAAGTTTTTAGGAAAATAGCAACTATTTGGAAAATGATATCGGATAGAAATTTCTCCTATGAATCTACTTTCAGATTATTAAACTATTCATTCATATGGTGGGATCTGTGAAAATCCTTTCTTTACCTTTTGCTTACAGATATGCAATCAAAAAGCTCTGTCATTCACCCTTGCAAGTCATTCATTGTGAATCACATAGGATGATTCATGGCAGCTTTTATTACTACTTTAATGTATATTTCGTTTTCTCTCTAGCCCACACAGTAACACATTTGACCGATGAGAAAACTGATATTCAGAAAAAGTGAACACCTTGCTAATGAAGGGTAGAGAAAGTTTAAAACAAAGATCTAGTTGGCTATGCACCCATTATTCTGCCTACTTCTCACCCTACCACTTTGTCATCACTGTTCAAGTTGGAATTATCCTGTTCTCTGAATAGAGTGCGTTCATTTTATGCATCAGCAGGCGTAACTTAAATACATTAGCATGCAGAGAAGGTGTTTGTCTCCTAAGTTCTTGAGAATATGTCTGCAGGAGAAAATATGAAACTAGAAATATGGATACTGGTTTCCATGAAGAAATAAGATGTCCTGTTTGGGGGAATGTCCAAAGGTCATGGCTGACAGGATGCAGAGACAAACTGTGCCTCTCCCTGTGATCACAAAGCTGGTCCGTTTTTAGCTAAATACATCTACTTTTTATGTCCAGGTATGGCTTATATCTTAATATAAGATGATTGTCCTAATGTATTTCATCTGTATTACATTTTCTTAACGCTTTCAGAACTCTAAAATTGCACAAGGGTTGGGGGAGGAGGGATCCTTATCATTGCTGCATCCTTCAAATTCAAACTAAGTACCTGAGCTCTAAGCACATAACAGCCACAGGATAAAATTGTGAATCTCTTCCAGGATGACATTAGCCATGAAAAATAAGAAACATGGCACATACATTAGGAAAAATAAAAGCTGCTTAGAAATGCAGTGTAGCATGTACTGAGAAGACCAAACAGCCTCAAGCTTTTATCCTCTTTTGCTTTTATCTGATGAAATAAAAGGAACACAACAACTGCTGAAAAAGTTTTGCCCTTTGAACTTTGCAGTGATCTACTATTTTTTTCATAAATCTAATTAATACAATTACAGTGGAACTAATGATTAGTGCAGTGTTTCAAAGCAAACATAGAACTTGTCAGGGCTGCAATTTTAGAGATTACTTTATCTCAAAAAGTTACTTTTTCTCAAACTTTAACACAATGGCAAACAAACACCTTTTAAAAATTTACCCATTTTCTGTATCTCTGCATCAGTTTTAAGTGGCAAATTGTTTAATAGTGTCAAAATTGTCATAAAACCAAACCTGATAGTTTAGTCACTAAGTCATGTCCAACTCTTTGCGACTCCATGGACTGTAGCCTGCCAGGTTCCTCTGTCCATGAGATTCTCCAGTCAAGAAGGTTGCCATTTCCTACTCTAGGGGATCATCGCCACTCAGGGATTGAACCTGGGTATTCTGAATTGTAACCAGATTCTTTACCAACTGAACTACCAGGGAAGCCCCAAAATCAAAATCAAATGGGCTTAATGGAAAAATTTGATTGAATTAACAGCAAAATGGAACATAACAATAAAAAAATATTTATTGAGAAATGGATACAAAACAGTTTGCATGAAATTTGTTCCCCAGTGCTCATTCATTGTAACACTTGTTATAACTGTTATTGGAGAAGGCAATGGCACCCCACTCCAGTACTCTTGCCTGGAAAATCCCATGAGGAGGAGCCTGGTAGGCTGCAGTCCAAGGGGTCGTGAAGAGTCGGACACGACTGAGCAGCTTCACTTTCACTTTTCACTTTCATGTATTGGAGAAGGAAATGGCAACCCACTCCAGTGTTCTTGCCTGGAGAATCCCAGGGACAGGGGAGCCTGGTGGGCTGCCGTCTATGGGGTCACACAGAGTCAGACACAACTGAAACGACTTAGCAGCAGCAGCAGCATAATGGTTATTATTTTCATTTCTAGTTGTTTCCAAACTGGAAAACACTGTTTTAAAAGAATATATTAGTGTCCCTGGAAGAAGATATTTTCTATCTACTTATTACCATTAATTTTTTTTCAGTTCACCTGTGAGAACAATTATCTTAAATTTACTCAATTTTCGAGGGAAGAAGAAAATTCACATAGAAGATCTCATGAATCATGGCATTATAAATTTACAACTGTGAAAGTTTTTTCCAGTTCCACTGGTTTAATACCATAATTGAATAACATAATTCACAATTTCAATGTATCTTCTGACTATGTGCACAAGGAAAAATTAATTAAAATAGG
>SJYC01059842.1:0-25649 GCA_006408675.1 Madoqua kirkii
AGGCTATCCTATTCAATAATAATAATAATATGATACTAATAATCATAGTGAACAAATTTTTAATTATTCAATAATACATGAGAAATATATAAAATAATTCATAGCTTTGAGAAAATGTCTTTGGTGTATTTCTGGTGGGAACATTTGTGGAGAATTTTCCAGATTGAAACCTTTTGTTCATGTTGTTGCTTAGTCGCTATGTCATGTCCAGCTTTTTGCAACCCCATGGACTGCAGCATGCCAGGCTCCCTGTCCTTCACTGTCTCCTGGATTTTGCTCAAATTCATGCCCACTGAATCAGTGATATTCAACCGTCTCATCCTCTGTCGTCCCCTTCTCCTTTTGCCTTCAGTCTTTCCCAGCATCGAAGTCTTTTCCAAAGAATCAGCTCTTTGCTTCAGGTGGCTAAAGTACTGGAGCTTCAGCTTCAGCATCAGTCCTTCTAATGAATATTCAGGGTTGATTTCCTTTCTTGAAACTAGTCTATCTTAAATCTTATATGGTGAAAGCAAAATAGAGGTCTCTCCAACTTATACCTAAAACTTGCCTTGCTTTTCCAGAATACCTGCCTCAAAAGATCTCTGTAATTCAGAGCCTACAAGAGAATGAAATATTTTCAGATCAAGAACAACTGGCCACAAAATGAAGATAAAATAATTTCTAAAATTTTGTTATACTTGAGATTGAGCCAAAAGTTATAAAACATACTTATATCAATTTAGGTATGACCATGAATAAGTCATTTTTGAAAGTGACGTTTGAAGGTCTCAATTTTGTCACTGCGTGGTCATTTCTTCCATTGTGGACCAAAGTATGTTTGAAGTAGTCAAAACCTCTCTCATCATCTTAATGTCCTTCATCAAGCCCAAACTTTCCATTCCAATTGGGGCATCAAAGTGAATCATATAATTTTCTTCTTAAATAAAGCTCACTGCAGTGATGGACAGAATGGCACAAAGGCCTTTGCAAGAAGGTAGTTGCCTGGAACTCTTGAGTTGTGAACTGGAAATGATGTCAATTTAAAATTTTTTACTCAACGTGGTCAGTTATTAATATTTCTACTTCTAAAAGAAAGAAAGAAGATGAAGTTGCTCAATCGTGTCTGACTCTTTGCGAACACATAGTCTGTAGCCTACCAGGCTCCTCTGTCCATGGGATTCTTCAGGCAAGAATACTGGAGTGGGCTGCCATTTCCTTATCCAGGGGATCTTCCTGACCCAGGGATCGAATTGAGGTCTCCCACCTTGCAGGCAGACACTTTACCCTCTGAGCCACCAAGGTCAAATCATTATGTTGCCAAAATATGTTCAAGTATTTTATGTAATGAAATAGTAAATGAATTACAGATATAAGGTCCTTTAAATATATGTATAAGCCTATTCAGAAGCACTCTTATTATACTGATCAATATGAGTCAAGGTCTCATAGTATAGTATAGTATAATATACCTTTATCATATGCCTTAATACCTCTCCAGAAGGTTCCTCTGGTTTTATCTTCTTCTTCAAAAGTATTATGCCTGTTTTTTTTTTAATTGAGGTCTACCTGATATACAATATTATAGGAGTTTCAGGTATACAACATAGTGATTCACAATTTTAAAATTGTATTCCATATAGTTATTATAAAACATTGGCTATATTCCTTGAGCTATACAGTATGTCCTTGTAGCTCATTTATTTTATACAAAGTAGTTAATATCTCTTAATCCCATATCCCTTTACTACCTCTCCCCTCTTACCTCCTCCCAGTGGTAACACTAATTTGTTCTCTATATCTGTGAATATATTTGTTCTTTTAATGTTCATTAATTTAACTTATTTTTTTAGGTTCCATATATGTGATTCCATAGAGTATTTGTCTTTGTCTGATGTTTCATTTCACGTACCTTCCAAGACCATCCATGTTATTACAAATGGCAAAATTTCATCCTTTTTTATGGCTGAGTAGTATTGTACTGTGTCTTTATCCACTCATCTGTTGATGGACACTTTGATTGATTTCATATCCTGTCTGTGAAAAATAACATTGTTAAAAACATTGGGATGCACATATCTTTTCTAATTAGTGTATTTGGTTTTCTTTTGGATATACACCCAGGAGTGGAATTGCTTGGTCATATGACAGTTATAGCTTTAGTTTTGTTGATAAACATCCATACTGTTTTCCACAGTGACTGTACCAATTTACGTTCCCACCAACAGTGTAGGAGGGTTTGCTTTTCTCCACATCCTCACCAACACTTGTTATTTGTGGTCCTTTTGATGATAGCCATTCTGACAGGTGTGAGGTTGTTATGCCTAGTATTATACCTTGGCTTTAGAATCAAGTTACAATTCAAAAAATTCTGCTGGAATTTGGAATTGTAATATGACTTTTTATATCAATCTGAAGAATAGGCATTTTCAATATGGTATTATACAATATCAACATTGATGTCACTCTAAAAGTAATCAAATTAGCATGGTAGATAGCGAAAATCAGATGTTTTGATGTACAGAGCAGGATCCATAAAACCAGTAGTGGGGCTCCTTATAAGGTGTTGCTTTAATATTAAACAAGCATGCTTCATCTGAATTTGTTCTTTAAATTGAAGTCTTGTTGGCACTGTTACTCAGAGCATTGGTGAGAAGTTAATAGGTTCATAGAACAACAACAACAACAATTTAGCTCTACTGAGCAAAGTTACCTAATTTCATTGAAACAGCGATTGAATTTCACTAGGAGTAACAAATGGAACAGATATGAGAAAAGCACATGCATCCTGGAATTTAACTGCAGAAAATTCAGGTAAAAAAAATACTGCATAATTTTACAGCTGTGGATTTCTGTTGTTTTTTTTTAACCAAATAAATATGGGTGTTTATTTCTTCATAGTAGAAAAAACTTAAAATTGTATGTTCAGAGAAATGAAAATACATTTAAAAAACAGGCGAGATAACTAGGAAACATTGGTAGTTTAGAACTCGGGGTTCATTTCGTAATCTTACTTTTTGTATGCTTCTGCTATACGCACACACCACATCCCTTGCTCGGGTGTGTGTGCCCGCTCAGTTGCTCAGGCATGTCTGACTCTTTTCAACCCCATGGACTACAGCTCACCAGGCTCCACTGTCCATGGGATTCTCCAGGCAAGAGTACTAGGGTGGGTCACCATTTCTTTCTTTCTCCAGGAAATCTTCTCAACCTAGGCATCAGATCCATGTCTCCAGAGTCTTCTGCATTGGCAGGTGGATTCTTTACCACTGAGTCATTCATGCTCATCCCACTCCAGCACTGAGCATCTTAGCCAGACTCTGTTCAAATCACTCTGTTAATGAAGGCCACCCCTCTGTCTTCAAGCCACCCCTCTCCTCTGTGACATATGTTGATACAGAGATTTATTGACTTTCTTTTGCTCTTACCTACAAAACTGGATAATTGTCCACTGCTACAGGTCCCCCTTCTATGTGATTTATTGCTACATGATAATAATAGCTGGGGCTTCCCAAGTGCTGCTAGTGGTTGAAAACACACCTGCAATGCAGGAGACATAAAGAGACGTGGGCTCAGTCCCTGGGTGGGGAAGATCCCTTGGAGTAGGAAATAGCAACCCACTCCAGTATTCTTGCCTGGAGAACTCCATGGACAGAAGAGCCTGGCAGACTACAATCCATAGGGTCGCAAAGAATCAAACACAACTGAAGCAACTTAGCACACATGAACACACGATAATAATAGTTAATTTAGTTGAGCAATTATTACATTGCCAAGTACTGCTGCTAAGTTCTGAAGACTTAAATTATCCATTGTTGTCTTCACAACAATGACTGAGAGATTTATATGATTATTAGATCCATTTTATAGATGAGTTTAGAGATGTTAAGACACTTGCCTAAAGTTATAGAACTGGCAAAGGGCAGAGCCAAGGCCTAAATCTAAATTAGTCCATCCCCTGAGGTAGGCACTGTTTCCTATGCTCTTTTATGGAGCTTACACAGTTAAGGCAGCATTTGAGATCATTTTTAGGTAGTACCATTTTTGGATTCAGTTAATTAGTACCAATATTATTCTTCCCATCTGTCAGTTTTCTGTTTATCTCTCAGCCTCTTAGCCAAATCCCAAAAGTGGTTTTAAATTCCCCTAGATAAACTTTGAGATCAGAAACAATTTAACCCTGTACAGATACTTTCATTTTTAGAGAGCTGAAAGAAAAAGTATAAATAAAGAAACTGGAAAATTGGAGCATTAAAGTATTTGGGCAAATATGCCATCACAATAGCTATTTTTTTTAAAAATAAATTCATCATTTTGGTTTTATATGAACATTATCAACTTAAGTGTGTTTTTGCCTTCGTTTAAATTATGCACATTAACATAAATACACAGAGCAAAGGGAAGTAAGTAATTTGCATTTTATAAATGTAATTAGCATTAATAGGATGTATGCACTCTGAAATTCGAGATGATATAGTTGCATTAATTCTCTTCCCCTGATAGATTTAAATGATTCCAGAATATATTCCTTTCTAATTAGATTGTTCTAACAAGGATAACTCAGTTTGATGAGCATTTAGAGTTCAATAGAATAGAACTAGAATTTTAACAACTTAATGAGGTATTTTTTGGTTTTCTGTATATCAAGCTTTCAAAAATATCCTTAAAATTATTCCTACAATATTAGTTCACTCCTACTTAGACATTTTATTCTGAAAAAAGTGAATTTTTTTAACACACCTGTACCAAAAGTGCAGCCTGTACCAAAGGAACAACTACATAATTGTGTGATTTTTCAAATAGGTTTTATGTTCTTATGTAAGAAAAAAAATCCATTTAAAGAAAAAAAAAACAGTAATATCTAAGTCAATGTGAACACTGAGCAGACTACAATAATACTTTAAAAAGCAACAGTAAATCCTAGCAAATACTTTTAATCACCCAAAACATGTGCTGTATTTCTTAATGTATTGTATTCATTTGTGTTCTATTGTAGCTTATTTTATTTAATAGTTTAGAAGTTTACAGAGTGTTTTGATTTTAACACACTTTGGTCTCACTGATCTATTAAAGTGATTAATCAACTAATTGATTGAATAATGATTAATCCCCCCCTAAGAAACATAGTAGCTATATCACCAAAGCTAGAAAGTCCTTAGATATTAAGGTTTAAGACAGTGCTCACTTATATTTGCTAAGTCACTTCAGTCGTGTCTGACTCTGTGCGACCCCACAGACAGCAGCCTACCAGGCTCCCCTGTCCCTGGGATTCTCCAGGCAAGAACAATGGAGTGGGTTGCCATTTTACAGTGAAATTTATTCTATGTTTTGCTCAGTGAATGGAATTTTTAAATTCCATTGCCCAGATAACTTCCCTTTAGCTGTCTATGAGGCTATATCACCCGCCCAACCCCCCAGCCTCACCTTTATTTTAAAGTTTTTTGGACTGGACACTCAAAAAACTTTGCCTGTAACCTAACATCAACTTTTTATTGTAGAAATAGTTTAATTCTGCAAATAATGACTTGCAGTCAGTTAACTTCAAAAATCAACCTCATTTTCACTGGAAAGTTTACAAGAAATAGGTATAGTGAGAAATATATTTGTTATACACATATGGTGTTTTCATATAAATTTTCAAAGAACTATAGTCCTAAATCATGTGATACTGGCTAAATTTCCTCCTTGCTTTCCTGCTTTATTGAGTCTTCTTATTTTTCTCTTTCTAGCCGATTTCTGAGTTGGAACTTTCATGAAGATTACTGGTTCTGACTTGTCTTGGGTGGCTTCTTCTGAGGCCTCTCTCCGTGGCTCACAGGTGGCCATCGTCTTGTTCCCTCCCTCTTTCTGTGCACACAAGCCCCTGGTGTCCATGTGTTCTAACCTCCTCGTCTCATAAAGACATTTGTCAGATTGATTTAGGGACCATCCATTCAACTCATTTAACCTTAATCATGTCTTTGACTCTGTCTTCAGTTGCATTCTAAGCAGGGGACTTCAACATATGAATTTGGCAGGGAGATGGAGGGGAGTACACTGTTCAGTCCATAACATGACTAAACTACTTTTCTGCCAAATAGTCTACTCTCCCTCACTCCAGTACTCTTCCCGAAGGAATGATTTTTATTATACATTCCTGCTTCTTGGACGTGGGTCTGGCCCATGAAATAGAAGCAGAATTTTCGCTGTTGCTTTTGGAGTATGGTTGCTTTATGGGTCTTCCTAGGTGGCACAGTGGGAAAGAATCTGCCTGCCAGTATAGGAGGCACAGGGACAAGGGTTCAATCCCTGGGTTGAGAAGATCCCCTGGAGTAGTAAATGGCACCCCACTCCAATACTCTTGCCTGGGAAATCCCATGGACAGAGGAGCTTGGCGGACTACAGTCCATGGAGTCACAGAGTCAGACATGACTGAGCGACTGACACACACAAACACACACACAGTTGATTTGCACGGCTGTGTCAGTTTCTGCTGCACAGCAAAGTGAATCAGCCACACGTCTACATAAATGTATCCCCTCTTTCACTGATCCCTTTCCATTTAGGTCACCACAGAACACTGAGCAGAATCCCCTGCGCTCTACAGGTGGTTCGCATTAGTTATCTATTTTATACATAGCAGTGTGTATATGTCAGTATCAATCTCTTATTTCATCCCACCCCCCTCATCCCCCTTGGCTGTCCATATGTTTGTTCCCTATAACTATGTCTATTTCTGCCTTGCCAGTAAAGATTATCTATGCTAACTTTTTAGATTCCACATATATGCATTAATATATATTTTTTTCTTTCTGACATACTTTACTCCATCTACGTCTCTGCAAATGAAACAGTTTTGTTCTTCTTTGTGGCTGAATAATATTCCATTGTATATATGCACCATGTTTTCTCTATCCATTTCTCTTTCAATGGACATTTAGGCACCTGGAGATTTTTAATTACATATTCCCTTTCCTCATTTGTTAAGTACAACTCAGGTTCTCTATTTATTTATAACCTAAGAGTAAAAATTAGCTTTAAGAGTCTCACCTTCAGTATATGATGGAGTTTCTGGCAAGTTAGTCTGTGGAACTAAGGTGGTAATCCCTATTAGGTCATGGTTCTATAATGCTGCTCTCCTAGCTGCCTGATCAGCTGCTTGGTTCCCTCGTGCCACTTCTGTGTTCCCTTTTTGGTGTCCTTTACAGTGGGAGACTGAAACCTTACTGGGCAGATGGACTGCCTCCAAGAGTCGAAGAATCTGATCATCATATTTGATTGGGGACCCTCGGGTGGTCAAGTGGCCCCTTTCTTTCCAAATAGCAGCATGTGCATGTAGCACCAGAAAGGCATACTTGGAGTCAGTGTAAATGTCTATTCTTTTTCTTTTCCCAGCTCTAAGGCTCGAGTCAGGGCTATGAGCTCAGCTAATTGGGCTGAAGTACCTGGTGGCAGAGTTTAGCTTCTATGGTCTAAAATTGGAGACCACTGCATATCCGGCTCTTCTTTTTCCATCCAAGACAAAGCTGCTTCCATCAGGGTACCAGATTTCCTCAGGAATTGTCAGAGGATCTTCTGACAATCCCTCTCGGGGTTTTGTCCAGTGGACTGAGGTTTCTAGACAAGAGTGAAAGGGGACAGAGCCCTCGGGGGTAGGCAGGAGGGTGGCTGGGAGAAGCTCTATACTGTCAACAAAAACAAGACTAGGAGCTGACTGTGGCTCAGATCATGAACTCCTTATTACCAAATTCAGACTCAAATTGAAGAAAGTAGGGAAAACCGCTAGACCATTCAGGTATGACCTAAATCAAATCCCTTATGATTATACCGTGGAAGTGGGAAATAGATTCAAGGGACTAGATCTGATAGATAGAGTGCCTGATGAACTATGGAATACGGAGGCAGGGATCAAGACCATCCCCATGGAAAAGAAATGCAAAAAAGCAAAATGGCTGTCTGGGGAGGCCTTACAAATAGCTGTGGAAAGAAGAGAAGTGAAACACAAAGGAGAAAAGGAAAGATACAAGCATCTGAATGCAGAGTTCCAAAGAACAGCAAGAAGAGATAAGAATGCCTTCTTCAGCGATCAATGCAAAAAAAACAGAGGAAAAGAACAGCATGGGAAAGACTAGAGACCTCTTCAAGAAAATCAGAGAGACCAAGGGAACATTTCATGCAAAGATGGGCTTGATAAAGGACAGAAATGGTATGGACCTAACAGAAGCAGATGATATTAAAAAGAGGTGGCAAGAATACATGGAAGAACTGTACAAAAAAATCTTCATGACCCAGATAATTATGATGATGTGATCACTAATCTAGAGCCAGATATCTTGGAATGCGAAGTCAAGTAGGCCTTAGAAAGCAATACCACGAACAAAGCTAGTGGAGGTGATGAAATTCCAGTTGAGCTCTTTCAAATCCTGAACGATGATGCTGTGAAAGTGCTACACTCAATAGGCCAGTAAATTTGGAAAACTTAGTAGTGGCCACAGGACTGGAAAAGGTCAGTTTTCATTCCAATCCCAAAGAAAGGCAATGCCAAAGAATGCTCAAACTAATGCACAATTGCACTCATCTCACACGCTAGTAAAGTAATGCTCAAAAATCTCCAAGCCAGACTTTGGCAATATGTGAACCATAAACTTCCTGATGTTCAAGCTGGTTTTAGAAAAGGCAGAGGAACCAGAGATCAAATTGCCAACATCTGCTGGATCATGGAAAAAGCAAGAGAGTTCCAGAAAAACATCTACTTCTGCTTTATTGACTATGCCAAAGCCTTTGACTGTGTGGATCACAATAAACTGTGGAAAATTCTGAAAGAGATGGGAATACCAGACCACCTGACCTGCCTCTTGAGAAATCTATATGCAGGTCAGGAAGCAACAGTTAGAACTGGACATGGAACAACAGATTGGTTCCAAATAGGAAAAGGAGTCTGTCAAGGCTGTATATTGTCACCCTGCTTTATTTAACTTCTATGCAGAGAACATCATGAGAAATGTTGAACTGGAAGAAACACAAGCTGGAATCAAGATTTCCGGGAGAAATATCAATAACCTCAGATATGCAGATGACACCACTCTTATGGCAGAAAGTGAAAAGGAGCTTAAAAACCTCTTGATGAAAGTGAAAGAGGAGAGTGAACAAGTTGGCTTAAAGCTCAACATTCAGAAATTTGACTATGCCAAAGCGTTTGACTGTGTGGATCACAATAAACTGTGGAAAATTCTGAAAGAGATGGGAATACCAGACCACCTGACCTGCCTCTTGAGAAATCTGTATGCAGGTCAGGAAGCAACAATAAGAACTTGAAATGGAACAACAGACGGGTTCCAAATAGGAAAAGGAGTCCGTTAAGGCTGTATATTGTCACCCTGCTTATTTAACTTCTATGCAGAGTACATCATGAGAAAGGCTGGACTGGAAGAAGCACAAGCTGGAATCAAGATTGCTGGGAGAAATATCAGTTACCTCAGATATGCTGATGACACCATCCTTATGGCAGAAAGTGAAGAGGAATTGAAAAGCCTCTTGATGAAAGTGAATGAGGAGAGCGAAAAAGTTGACTTAAAGCTCAACATTCAGAAAACAAAGATCATGGCATCTGATCCCATCATTTCATGGGAAATAGATGGGGAAACAGTGGAAACAGTGTCAGACTTTATTTTGGGGGGCTCCAAAATCACTGCAGATGGTGACTGCAGCCATGAAATTAAAAGACGCTTACTCCTTGGAAGAAAAGTTATGACCAACCTAGACAGCATATTCAAAAGCAGAGACATTACTTTGCCAACTAAGGTCTGTCTGGTCAAGGCTATGGTTTTTCTTGTGGTCATGTATGGATGTGAGAGTTGGACTGTGAAGAAGGCTGAGCACCGAAGAATTGATGCTTTTGAACTGTGGTGTTGGAGATGACTCTTGAGAGTCCCTTGGACTGCAAGGAGATCCAACCAGTCCATCGTTAAAGAGATTAGTCCTGGGTGTTTATTGGAAGAACTGATGCTAAAGCTGAAACTCCAGTACTGTGGCCACCTCATGCGAAGAGTTGACTCATTGGAAAAGTCTCTGATGCTGGGAGGGAGGGATTGGGGGCAGGAGAAGGGGATGACAGAGGATGAGATGGCTGGATGGCATCACTGACTCGATGGACATGAGTCTGAATAAACCCCGGGAGTTGGAGTTGGACAGGAGGCCTGGTGTGCTGCGAATCATAGGGTTGCAAAGAGTCGGACACAACTGAACTGAACTGAACTGAACTCCTCTTTCCTAGCGATGTTTTGTAAGATTGAATACCCTTTCACTTTACTTCCCCACTGCCTTTCCCTCTTTATTCTGCCTTTCAACTTTATTTCTTCATTGCTTCTTTCTGACTCTACAAAAGAACCTAGCACCCAGACCCCAACAAGTTGGTTATTTTGAGGCACGAGCCTGCCATCTTCCCAGTCAGCTGGCTCCCTGAATAAAGTGTCTTCCTTGTCTTAACATCTTGCTTGTAGTTAGTGGCCCATCATGCAGCAAGCATAGGGAGCTTGGACTTGGGAAAACCCAGAATATACACTCCAGTACTCTTGCCTGGAAAATCCCATGGACGAAGGAGCCTGGTAGGCTGCAGTTCATGGGGTCGCTGAGGGTCAGACATGACTGAGGGACTTCCCTTTCACTTTTCACTTTCATGCATTGGAGAAGGAAATGGCAACCCACTCCAGTGTTCTTGCCTGGAGAATCCCGGGGATGGGGGAGCCTGGTGGGCTGTCGTCTATGGGGTCACACAGAGTCGGACATGACTGAAGTGACTCAGCAGCGGCTCAGCCGAATATACATAGAGTAGAAGACCAGAAGGTCATAGCCTCCAAAGTATGGCTACTTCTTTGTGACAGAGATACAGATGATTAGGGCTTTCTTCTTTGTCTTTATCTAGGATGTGACTTTAACAATTTTTGCATCTATCAAATTAATACTTTTGCAGTAAGAAAACAATAATGAAGTAGGAAATAGAAGGTTTCCAGGTTAGAAATTTATAGCGACACTTCTGCTTGCATTCTTAAGAGACAGGTGGGATTCAGTTGAGGAATTCACAATTAGCCAGCCTCCTCTTTGCATTTCTTGAGATAAGAGATAGATGGTCTCCAGTTGCGGAAGTTAGAGCCAGTAGAAGAAACAGAGTAAATAGCCAGTCTTACCTCAAGGGAATAATCATGGCAAAGACAAAGAAAGGAAACAACCCTGTCTGATAAGGGAGACACTACACATGTAAAAGGCTCCTAGGAGTCAAAAGTCAGAGGATTAATTCCAGGCCATAATGAGTCTTGCTCCCCCCAGAAGCCTTCACTTCGAGACCCATCTTGGCTAGGGTGTGCATGCGCACCCCAGGGGAGAGTCCTTCAACAAATTAACCAAGGGGAACAAAGCAAGGTGATTAGCCTGAGCGAAGACAAAGACCCAGAGAACTGCCTGTTTATAAAGGATTCAAATTTCCCAAAGGTGTGATTCTCTAGAGTTTGCCCATGCACATTTCCTCATGTACTTTTATTTTCAATAAACTTTTTACTTTACTCTTTATCTTCTGCCTCCTCACCTGAATTAGTTCTTGACTGGCCAGGCAAGACTAGGGAGCTTAGCCCTAACTGCTGGCTCCTGTGGTCCAGTGGTAAGGACTCCCAGACTAGGAAACTAAGACCTTGCTTCCAGCTACCACTTGCTGCTTCTTGCTGCAAGCTGCTGCATACTGCTACACACATCTGGAATCAATAATACCTACATAAAAATGAGAAAAATCACTATACTTGCAAGGTTATGTTGTCTTGCTTTGGGGATTATGTTTTAACCTTTTATCATTCTACTTGTTTATATAATAGTTGGCAGCACCCCTCAACCCCACAATTACCTGTGGTTGGCAGCAGAATGGTTTGCTATCAAAGGTTACTCTTGTCAACTACAAAATGGCACTTGCCTGTCAACTACAAATTGGCACTTGCTGAGAACATTTGCCAGCAACTGAACAAGGCATTTGTCATCTGCCTCTGCAGAGACTGAACCCTGTGCTGCTGTAGCTTTTGACGTTCAACACCCCCTGAGAGAGTTCAAAGTGGAGTGAGGCACTCTGTGTTCCAGGGGATCTGGTAGAACAGGTATTTAGACAATTAGTTATTTTCAGGAACTGATTTCATGATCCCAATCTTTGTATCTCTTCATAGCTAGAAAATCACTAAATCCCTTCATGGGGAACATCAGCTCCTCGTTGATAGGGCCCACATGAGGTCTCATTGATAAGATGGCTTGTTATGTAGACGTCGCAAACAAAGAATAAATCACAGTGATCTGTGAGACTGACAAAACTGCCCAAATGGCATGCTGTTACCTCACTGGCTCCTATCTTTTCAAAGCTGTGAGACCACAAGATTCCAGACCTCCGGCTACGTGACCATCCCTTCAAAGAATTTTTCATTGGTGGGGTATAAGAAGGACTCCATTAAAAGGGAGAATGCTGGTTCTCCTTAAGGGCCAGTCACCTGCTCTTTTCCCTCTAATAAACTTCCCTTTTCTTGCCTGACTGCCCAGCTCACTTGCTCTCTTTCTGCACACTCATCTTATACTCGGGACTAACAGAAACCTTTTGTAAAGTAAGCACTTGGTGGTGGTGGTGGTGGTGGTTTAGTCACTAAATCATGTCCAACTTTTGCAACCCCATGAGTAGCCTGCCAGGCTCCTCCGTCCATGGGATTCTCCAGGTAAGAATACTGGAGTGGATCACCATTTCCTTCTCTAATAAATGGAGCTTACGGCATCGACCTCACTGGGCCATAAAGGGGCTCAAGAGAGACAAAGACTGCTATAGTTCTCAACACAAGGCTTGGTACCCAGGAAGTTTTCTACACAGATTAAGTTCACTGTGAGCAATGACCAGGAACACTCCTGGGGCCTGCAGGGTTCCCTGAGAGAAAGGAGCAGAGTGCCCACCTCCCTAGTCTGACAGAGGGCCAGAAAACATGGGTGCACATGCACCTCTTGAGAAAGTGAATCCTCTTTTCACCAAAATTTTATATATTGACCTTTCCTGACTGCCTCTTTGGAGCAGTCTCTCAGAGCTCTCTGAGTTGCTATCTCCTGGGCTGTAGTTCTCTTTCTGCTCCAAATAAAACTTAACTTGCAGCTCTCAAATTATGCATATTTTTAATTGACACTTTTAAGCCAAAATCACTGTGAGCTATTGTTGAATAGGATTTGCAGCACTGGGAAGCAATGTACACACCTGTAGGTGGAATGAGAGCAATTCATGGGTCCACCACTCCTTGTCACTCAATTCACAGAGGCTTGCAATGCCCTATGATCACAAATTCTGGAGGACCCAGGATGTGTGGGAGTTCCAAGCAAGTATAAAGTAAGTGTGGTTTGTCTAAAACTGAGTAAGTGGAGTGTTGACAGCCCAAGAGTCCATACATTCTGGTGGAACAAAAATTTACAAGTACAGAAAGGCAACAACTTTTGAAGAAAACCAAATGACCATGGAAGTTTTAGTATCTTCTTATTGCTATGATTTCCCTGCTTTCACCCACTACTTATATTGAAAAGATGACTTACTCATCAGTAAGCACAAAGCAGAGAGTGTTGATAGAATGTACTTGTAGCAAAAGGCAAAATAAAAATATTAGAGTTAGTTTGACACAATGTTTCCTTGTCTGGTAAAAACAAATTCCATATGCACATTTAAGTCAGGAAACACAAATTATGCAACTTCTGTGATTCCCTCTACAAGTTAAATACTCTCACATTTGTATTTTAAACTGATGCTGTACAATATAAAGTGAACAATAAAATTTATGCTAAAAATTTACATGTTTAATTTTTCTTTAGAATCATAATACCAAATAGCAATTTAATACACCATGAAAAATTGATAGACTATGGAAGAAAAGAAAATCTATATTTTAATACTATTAATGGCATTTTTTCCCATTTTTTTGAACAAAGGGCCCACATTTCATTACACACTGTGTCTCATTCACTCTCCTTCAGAGAATTATCCTCTTAGCTCTCCACTGCTTTCTTCTTTCCTCCCTAAAGTACTCCAGGTGCCACTGAAATACAGCATCCACCCTTACCTCATGGCTACTGTCTTCCCGTCATGTCCCTTCATTTTTTGAAGATCTGAGACCTAGCTGTGATCACTCTCTCTCACTCTCTCTTCCACCATGTCCCCTCCATGACTACACCTGCTGCTATTTTTCGGCTTAACCATCCACTTCCTGGACTCTCAGCTACTTAAGTGCCTCACCAGCAGGAAACTTACCTGCTCCCACATCAGCCAACACCACCACGTTCTCACCCCCCTTTCCCAACTGAGATTTTGTGGTCCAGCAAACACCCTCCTTTTACTTGCTTTCTCTTGTATTCTGTCAAGCTCACCTGTTATATGAGTTTTCTATTACTGCTTCATAAATTACCACAATAATGGTAGCTCAAAGCAACACACATTTATAATCTCAGCATCTCAGTGAGTCAGGGACAAGGCCTAGTTCAATCTTCTGCTTTGGAACTCAAGAGTCATTCAGTTAGGAATCAGCTTCTAAGATCACTTAGTGTTGGCAAAATTCACTTCCTGGTAGCTATAAGACTGAGGACCTAGCTTCTTTCTGGCTATCAACTGGAGGCCACACTTATTTCCCACAGGCTTCCTACAACCATGGAGTAACAGCCCATCCATCACCTCTGCCATATTCCATTGCTTGGAATCCAGTTACAGGTCAAGGGCAAGGGGTCATCAGACAAGAGTGTGAACACCAGGCAGTGGGGATCATGGAGGTCATCCCAGAGTCTATCTGCCACCCATGGCAAGACCTCAAACCTGGCTCACCCACCCTAAGCCTCCAGTTAAATGGCTGAATGTGGCCATAGAGAACCCTGGGTCCTGCTGTTGGTCTCATCTGACCTCCACATGCAGGATTCTCAATGGGCTCAGCACTTCCCAGCAATCTTAATGCATCTCCCAAGGCAATTTTCACTCCTGTTCTCCTCTATCTCCTTCCTTAAACCCATATATATCTTCCCATTTTTCCAGTCTCAGCCACTGACTTTGCCTCATCCTTTCCTCACTGAGGGAGTCAGCCAGGATCCAGTAAGGAAACCTGTTCTGTGTACATAAACACAGAAGCTGGTTACATAGGAAGTGGATATGCTGAAAAGCTAACCAGAGGCCAGAGATTAGCACCAGCAGGAGACCTCCACCACCATGGCTGAGAGACAGAGGGAGAAGATGAATGCAGAAACCATGGAGGGGAGGCTTTCTGGTAGGAGCTGGGGCCCCAGAAGAGATGCCTCCTAAAGCAGGGTGGTGCAAAGCAAAGTACTGGCTTCTCCTTTCTTCCCGTCCCCAACCCCTCAGTAGATTCTCCTACTGGCCAAACTCAGCAAAAAGTTGCTGACAACAGAGCCTGAGCCAGAGCCAGACACTGAGATTCAGAGAAGAACACAGCAAGGGCAAGGAATGTCTCCAAGAGAAAAAAGTTCCACACTGACAAAATGAAGCAATTACAATAAAGTACTCAGCCTTCCAAGGACATGCCTGCCTGCAGCCCTATCAGGTACCCTGGAGATCTCCCATTTTCACCTGCTTTGATTGCTTTGTTACAATTCTATTCCTTGTCTCCTGAATCATTCAGGCCAGCATGCAAACATATTGTCAACACTAAAAAATTACATCTAAAGATTTGTGCTTCCAGGAACACAGATTAGAACTATTTTTCCCTCTTCTTCCTATGAAGTACAAATAAAAATCTGACATTTTACATAAAACAATTTGCAAGAAGTTGTTCTTATTTCAGTAAGAAAACTCTGAAATGTGGGCAGAAGAAGGCAAACAGGTTAGTTAGGGACCCGGGAAATGACACAGCAGTGAGACTGTGTCCTTGGATTTTTATGATGTCTCATATATCCCAGGCAAGGTGCTGAAGAAGTCAGCAACCTAGAAACACCAACAGATGTAGATCAAAAAAAGCCCTAAGAAAAGGCTATCCTCTCTAGCCAAAGAAACATGAATGCAGCAGCCTAGTAGGTTAGAAAGCTTTTAGACAATGACTACTGCAGCCAAACACTGCAAACCAATATTCAATGAGACAGCAAAGGCCAAGTAGTAAACTTAAACTCCCATCCTCACCAAGCTGTAATAAGCGGACAAGTCTCCCATCCCCACTGGAGTGGTATCTAAGAAAGCACACAGGGAGATGGCACGTTCATCTGTCTTGGGTACTAGGAAGTCCAACCTCTTCCCTATACATGCCCCCTCATGTAGAGGGAGACCATGAATGGGGAACCTGAACTTCAGTCCCACCTTGCAATAAGGGAAACTCTTTGCCCTTGTTATTGCGGTGTCAGAGGAGGCCAAGTGGAGAGTCAGAACTTTCACCACTGCAATAATGAGGCCACCTCATAACTGTGTCCCTGGAGGCCACATGTGGAGCAATAATCAAGTGGCCTAATCCCTCCCAGCTAAGAAGGTATCAGCAAGGGCTCAGTAGGGAGCTCCCACACCACCATCCAGAAATAGCAGGAGATCCTTCCCTACCTTAATTTCAAGGTAGGCTAACTGGGGAACTTGGATTTCTAATATTACCTGTCAGGAATGAGGCAGTACAAGCCCTTCTGCTGAAGTAATATCAGAGGAAACCAGCTAAACAGAAGATTTAAATAGGAATTTTAGCTTCATAATACTCAAAATGAGCAAGTTTCTGTCAAAATCACCTGTCATAGTGACAACCAAGAAAATATCAACTTGAAAGAAAATAGATGATAATACCAAGATGAACAGGGACACCTGGTGTGCTGCGTCCATGGGGTTCTAAAGAGTCGGACACGACTAAACAACTGAACTGAACTGAACCAAGATGATAGGGATGATGAAATTATCTGACAATGATTTTTAAGGCAACCAAAATGCAAAATGAAAATGTTTCAAAAGGCAATAACAGACACAATTGGAACAAATGAAAAAAATAGAAAATCTCAGCAAAGAAATAGAAAACCTCAACAAAGAAAAGCCAAATGGAACTAAAAAGCACAATAGCAAAATTTAAAAATTCAGTAGATGGGTTCAAGAACAAAGTAGAGGAAAGAGAAAAGAACAACTGAACTGGGAGTTAGAACAATAGAAATTATCTAATACAAACAACAGGAAAAAAAGTTTAACAGACCCTCAGACCTGTGGGTCTATAACAAAAGGTATAATCTTCATGTAATGAAAATTCCAGAAGGAAATGAGAAATACTATGTAGCTGAAAAAGTATTTGAAGAAGTAAAGGCTGACAAGGCTTCTTCCAGCCATGTGGGTCCTGTAAAAGCCTCCTCTGGCCTCGTGGGTCCTGGCAGCCCAAGTGCCACTCCAGAAGGGGCTCCTCTGGCCAAGGGTCCAGCTGGGCCGAGGGCCATCCCCCTCCAAGGCTTCCTCCACCTGCACCAGTCTCTGTGGGTATGTTTTAGAAGGCTTATGCCCTGCTGGTCTCCATGGACATGTGTGATCTGGACCAGCTCCAGGAACAGACACTGATGAGAGGAACACACAAGAGGTTGGTCTCACACAGTGGGCCCAGAAACTACTTAAAGTAGTTTCTACTACTGGGAAGGTATGGGTAGACTGCAACTCACCACAGGGGCAAGGACACTGACAAGAGAAGGTATCAGGAAATTTTTTTTAATGGCAAGAGTTTGACATTTTATTAAGAAACATCCTTTTATTTTAAATGGTAGTATAAAAATTGTATAGGTATACATACACATAAATGCTCACACATACACACACAAAAACTTGCTCATTAAAATCAAACCCTATTTTGTTAAAATCCTAAATAAAAAGAGAAGTATATTTGTTATCCTAAAACATACTGTATATAAAGCTATCAGACAACTTGTAAAACTGAAACTGTTTCGAGAAGAAGGTAGGCACCCCACCTATCCTTTCTCTGGCCTAACACAAATGGTCTTGGCAGAAGGACAGTACACAAGGCAAAGCCAGAGAAGGGAGCTGCTATCATTACTATTGATAGAGCAAGATACCTGAAACCAGTGAGGAAGCACAGGATATAGAGTACGAAAAAAATAAATGGTAGGGAAGGAGGGGAATAGAAAGAGGAAAAACAAGGTCCATAAATTAGAAATGACCTACTGATTAAGTTCCAGTGCCTGGGAAAGACTCAATGAAATAAGAACAAAGGAGTCACAGAAGCAGAAGTAGTTAGAGGGGAAGAGGAAGCAAGAGAGACAGGGAATCAAAATTTCCTGCCATTAAGAAGCCAAATTGCTGTGTAGTAAGAGTCTAGAGTTTACAGATATCACCTCACCTCCTAATATTGGAGGGGCTTGCAAAAAAAAAGCAGCACCAGAGGTTCAAAGCTACTAAAGTCAAACTCACATGTTTTTGCTCCTTGTCTCTTGGTAAATATACTGGCACAGGAAATAAAGTACTAACTCAGAAGGGGAAAATATAACATAAAAGGGAAATAGATAAGAGTTTAGAGCAGCACATAGGTGTTCTTGATATGTATTCCATTCTAAAGTTCCCTTTTTGGCCATACAGAGATGTCTACACAAGGAGTAGAGAACAGGAGGCCATTCCCCAGTAAATCTGGATGAAAACCAATTCCCACTCAAAATTAAACTTCTGGGAATAGTTCTCTTGGTAACCATGCCAGGGGTCAGGCCTGCAGTTCTATGGAGGAATCACCAAGTACAAGCTGTTGGGCTAACAGAGAACTTCATGTGCCAGTGAATATTTATCAATGTGAGGTCCCCTGGAGATCCTCATTTAGGCACCAAGACCTGACTCCACCCACTTGCTTGCAAATTCCAGTGTTGGACACTTCAGACAAAACACCTGCAAGACAGAAGCACAGCCTCATCCATCAAGAAAAATGAGACAGCAAAAAATATGTTACATAAAAATGAGCAAGGTAAAACACCTACAAAATAAAATAAGTGAGGAGAAGATAGGCAACCTATCTGAAAAAATATTCAGAATAATGATAGTATAGATGATCCAAAATATCAGAAATAGAATGGAGGCACAGATGCAGAAAATACAAGAAATTTTAACAAGGACCTAGAAAAACTAAAGAGCAAACAGTGATAAACAACACAGTAAATAAAATGAAAAATACACAAAATTACCTTAAATGTAAATGGATTAAATGTTCCAACAAAAAGACACAGACTCGCTTAATGTACACAAAAACAAGGCCCACATATATGCTTTCTGCAAGAAACTCACTTGAAACCCAAAGACATATACAAACTGAATGTGAGGGGATAGAAAAAGATTCTGTGGAAATCAAAAGAAAGCTGGAGTAGTAATACTCATATCAAATAAATGAAACTTTAAAATAAAAACCATTAAAGAGAGTAATGATCAAGGGATCAATCCAAGAAGAAGATATAACAATTACAAATATTTTTATGCACCCAACATAAGAGTACTTTAATACATAAGGCAAATGATAATAGCTATAAAAGGGGAAATAACAGTAACATGATAATACTGAGGGACTGTAACACCCCATTTACACCAACAGATAGATCATCCAGACAGAAAATAAATAAGGAAATACAGGTTTAAATGACATACTAGACCAGATAGACCTAGTTGATATTTATATGACATTCCATCAGAAAGCAGTAAATACATTTTCTTCCCAAGAGCACATGGAACATTTTCCAGGATAGATCACAGCTTGGGCCACAGATCAAGCAATGGCAAATTTAAGAAAAATGAAATCATATCAACCACCTTTTCCAACAACAAGCTATGAAATTAGAAATCAATTAAAGGAAAAAAACTTAAAAAAAACATGGAAGCTAAACACCTTGCTATTAAATAACCAAGAGATCGCTAAAGAAATCAAACAAAAAATTTTTTAAATCTATCAAAAAAATGATAGTGAAAACATCATGGCCCCAAACCTACCAGTTCAGTCACTCAGTTGTGTCCAACTCTTTGTGGCCCCATCAACCGCAGCACACCAGGCCTGCCTGTCCATCACCAACTCCTTCAGTCCACCCAAACCAATGTCCACTGAGTAGGTGATGCCATCCAATCATCTCATCTTCTGTTCTCCCCTTCTCCTCCAGCCCTCAGTCTTTCCCAGCAACAAGGTCTTTTTAAAGGAGTCAGCTCTTCACATGAGGTGGCCAAAGGCTTGGAGTTTCAGCCTCAACATCAGTCCTTCCAATGAACACCCAGGACTGATCTCCTTTAGGATGGACTGGTTAGATCTCCTTTCAGTCCAAGGGACTCTCAAGAGTCTTCTCCAATACCACAGTTCAAAAGCATCAATTCTCCAGCACTCAGCTTTCTTTACAGTCCAAATCTCACATCCATATATGACTACTGGAAAAACCATAGCCTTGACTAGATGGACCTTTGTTGACAAAGTGATGTCTCTACTTTTTAATATGCTGTCTAGGTTGGCCATAACTTTCCTTCCAAGAAGTAAGTGTCTTTTAATTTCATGGCTGCAGTCTCCATATGCAGTAATTTTGGAGCCTCCCAAAAATAAAGTCAGCCACTGTTTCCACTGTTTCCCCATCTATTTGCCATGAAGTGATGGGACTGGATGCCATGATCTTAGTTTTCTGAATGTTGAGCTTTAAATCAACTTTTTCACTCTCCTCTTTCACTTTTATCAAGAGGTCCTTTAGTTCTTCTTCACTCTCTGTCATAATGGTGGTGTCCTCTGCATATCTGAGGTTATTGATATGTCTCCCAGCAGTCTCAATTCCAGCCTGTGCTTCCTCCAGCTCAGTGTTTGAGATGCAACAAAAGCAGTCTTAAGAGAGTAGCTTGTGACAATGAAATCCTACCTCAAGAAACAAGGAAAATCTCAAATAAACAATTTAGCCTTATACATGAAGCAACTAAAGAAAGAAGAATAAGCAAAACCCTAAGTTAGTAGAAGGAAATATATCATAAAGATCAGAGAAAAATAAATTAAATAGAAATGAAGAAAACAATAACTAAAATCAATGAAACAAAAAGCTGGTTCTGTGGAAACAAAAACAATACTGATAAACCTTTAGCCAGACTCATCAAGAAAAAAGGAGAATATTCAAATCAATAAAATTAGAAATGAAAAAGGAGAAATTACAACTGACTTCACAGAAATACAAATTATCATTTAAGACTACTATAAGCAACTATATGCCAATAAGATGGATAACCTAGAAAAAATGGACAAATTCTTAGAAAAGTACAACCTTCCAAGACTGAACCAAAGGAAATAGAAAATATGAACAGATTAACCACAAGTAATGAAATCAAAACTATGATGAAAAATCTTCCAAAAAATGAAAGTCCAGGACATGATGGCTTTGAAGGCAAATTCTGTAACATTTAGAGAAGAGCTAACACTCATCCTTCTCTAATTCTTCAAAACAAATTGCAGAGGAAGGAATACTGTCAAGGTCATTTTACAAGGCCATCATCACCAAGTTAACAAAACTAGACAAAGATATCACAAAAGAGAAAATTACAAGTCAATTTCACTAATGAACACAGGTGCAAAAAGTCTCAACAAAATACTAGCAAACAGAATCCAACAACACACTGAAAGGATCATACACCACGAAAAAGTGGGATTTATTCCAGGAATACAAGGATTCTTCAATATATGTAAATCAATCAATGAGATACACCACAGTAACAAATTGAAGAATAAAAATCATGTGATAATCTGAATGGATGCAGAAAAAGCTTTTGACAAAATTCAACTCATATTTTATATATATATATATATATATATGTATGTATAATTCCAGAAAGTGGGTATAGAAAGAATCTACTTAAATATAATAAGGGTCATATATGACAAATCCACAGAAAACATCTTTCTCAGTGGTGAAAAACTGATAGCATTCCCAATAAGATAAGGGATAAAACAAGTATGACCACTCTCACCACTATTATTCAACAACAGTTTTGGAAGTCCTAGCCATAGCCATCAGAGAATAAAAAAATAAAATGGAATCCAAACTGAAAAAAGAAGATGTAATCTGTCACTATTTGCAGATTATATGATACTATACATAGGAAATCATAAAGATAACACCAGAATACTACTAGATATAATCAATGAATCTGAAAAGGTTGCATGATACAAAAGTAATGCACAGAAATCTCCTCCATTCCTATATAGTAAAAATGAAAGATCATTAAAAATTAAGGAAATAAGCACATTTACATCATATCAAAAGGAATAAAATATTTATAAATAAACCTATCTAAGGAGATCATGGACTTGATGGGCATGAGTCTGAGTGAAACTCGAGAGATGGTAATGAACAGGGAGGCCTGGCATGCTGAAATTCATGGGGTCGTAAAGAGTTGGACATGACTGAGCGACTGAACTGAACTGAAAGAGATAAAACACCTGTACTCAGAAAACTATAAGACACTGATGAAAGAAATCAAAGTGACAAAAACATGTTTTTGGATTGGCAGAATCAATATTGTGAAAATAGTAATACTACCCAAAGGAATCTACAAATATCAAGAGAGTATGGAAATGGCACAAAAGCAGAAATACAGATCAATGGGACAGGACAGAAAGCCCAAAGATAAATCCACACACTTATGGTCCCTTAATCCATGACCAAAAAAAGGGCAAGTCTGTACAATGGAAAAAACAGTGGCTTCAATAAATGGTTCTGGGAAAACTGACAGCTACATGTTAAAGAATGAAATTAGACCACTACACAACAACAGACACAAAAATAAATTCAAAACAGAATAAAGACCTAAAGGTAAGATCAGACACTAAACACTCTTATAGGAAAACATAGGAAGAACATACATTGGCATAAACCACAGAAAGATCATTGTTACCTAACTACTAGAGTAATATACCATCAGTATTCTGACTCAGATGGTAAAGAATCTGCCTGCAATGCAAGAGACCTAGATTCAATACCTGGGTTGGGAAGATACCCTGGAGAAGGAATGGAAATCCATTCCAGTATTCTTGCCTGGAGAACTGCATGGACAGAGGATACTGGTGGGCTACAGTTCATGGGGCCTCAAAAAGTCAGATATGACTGAATGACTAGCACTTTCACTTCACTCTCCTAGAGTAATAAAAATAAAAATAGAAATAAATAGGACCTAATTAAACTTAAAACCTCTTGCACAGTAAAGAAAACCATAAATGAGACAAAAAGACAACATTCAGAATGGGAGACACTGTTTGCAAATGAGGCAATTGCAAAGGGATTAATCTGCAAAATATACAAATAGCACAAGCAACTCAAAAAATGAGCAAATGACCTAAACAGACATCTCTCCAAAGAAGACATACAAATCACCAACAAACACAACATGCTCAGCCCTGCACATTATTAAAGAAATGAACATCAACACTAAAATGAGAGGGGGCAGTACTAAGATGGCAGAGGAATAGGATGGGGAGACCACTTTCTCCCCCACAAATTCATCAAAAGAACATTTAAATGCTGAGTAAATTCTACAAAACAACTTCTGAATGCTGGCAGAGGACATCAGGCACCCAGAAAAGCAGCTCATTGCCTTCAAAAGGAGGTAGGGAAAAATATAAAATACAAAAAAGAAAAAAATGACAAAAGAGGTAGGGACAGAGCTCCGTCCTGGGAAGGGAATCTTTAAAAAAGAGAAGTTTCCAAACACCAGGAAGCACTCTCACTGCGAAACTGTGGCAAGCCTTGGAAGCACAGAGGGCAACATAAAGGGAGGGAAAATAAATATAATTAAAACCCACAGATTACAAGCCCAACGGTAACTCCCCCAATGGAGAAGCATCGCAGATGCCTGTACCCACCACTAGCAAGTGGGGGCTGGGCAGGGAGGCACGGGCTGCATTGCTTAGAGTAAGGATCTGGCCTGAATGCCTCGAGCACAATCTAAGCAAACTACCTTGGGCTAGCAAACCAGACTGTGGGACAACTACCACGCCAAAAGCCAGCCCTAACCTAAGACACCGCCAGGCCCGCACACAGAGGACTGAACAGAGATACCCATCTGCAGACCATCCCCCTCCAGTGACAGGCACCCAGAGCCAGAAGGGGGCAATCGCAGCCCCAGAGAGACATTATCTACAAAACTGCAAGCAGGTTCTTTGCTAACCAAGATTTCTTGGGGGTTCTGGATGGTCAACATCCTCCTGAGAAGGTGTGCCAATTGTACACCCAGAAAACGGAGCGATAGGACCAGGGGAGGCGATAAGTCACAGCAACCGCACTTGCCAAACACATCATCACCAGAGCTGCTCGGAACTGGAAAGGGCACAAAATGCAGGCCAAACCGAGTCTGTGCCTCTGGTGACTACCTGAGTGCCTGAACCTGAGCAGCTTAGACCTGGGAGGTGCATGCAGCCCAGGGCCAGCTTCAGACGGTTCTTGGTGGAGCAACCTAGAGCCTGAGCAGTGTGGGCAGGGAGGGTACACGTGCTGTGAGTGGGGGCGGGCCCAGCGTGTCTGAGACACTGTGAACACATACCAGTGTTATTTGTTTGCAGCGTCCCTCCCTCCCCACAGTGCAATTGAACAAGTGAGCATAAAAAAGTGTCCACCATCACCCTCTTTGTGTCAGGGCAGAAATCAGACACTGAAGAGACCAGCAAACAGAAGAAGCTAAAACAGAAGGAACTGCCTTGGAAGTGACATAGCAATAGATTAAAACCCTGTCGTTAGTACCTACTACATAGGAAGGGGCCTATAGATCTTGAGAAATAGAAGTTGGACCAAGAAACGATCCGAAAATGAACTGACCCCACAATACCCACAACAACACCAGAGAAAGTCCTACATATATTTTTACCTTTTTTTTTAAGTACTCTCTTACTCTTTTAATTTTCACTTTATAACCTACTATTATTTTGCAAAAAAAAAAAGACCCTATTTTTTAAACCAAACTTCATATATATGTATATTTTTTATAATATTTGTGACTCTTTTCTCTTTCTTCTTTTTCTTCTTTTCATGAATATTGTATTTTTGAAATTCCAAACTCTACTCTAGATTTTTAATCTTTGCTTTCTGGTATTTGCTATCAACTTTGTACCTTTAAGAACCCAGTCTTCAGTACCCATTTTTACTTGGGAACAAGATTAATGGCTTGACTGCTCTCTCCCCCTTTGCACTCTCCCTCTTCTTCACCAGGTGGCCTGTGTCTCCTCCCTACCCCCTCTCTTCTCTATCCAACTCTGTGAATTTATGTGTGCTCCAGACAGTGGAGAACACTTAGGGAACTGAATGCTGGCTAGATCAGTCTCTTTCCTTTTGTTTCCCCCATTTTATCCTCCTGACCACTTCTGTCTGCTTCATCCCTCTTCTCTTCTTTGTATAACTCCGTGAACATCTCTCAGTGGTCCAGTTGTGGAGTGCACATAAGGAAGTGATTATTGGCTAGCTTGCTCTCTTCTCTATTGATTCCACCTCATCTCCTTCAGGTCACTTCTAACTCCCTCCTCACTCTTCTTTCCTGCATGTAACTCTGTGAACCTCTCTGGGTGTTCCTCACTGTAAACTTTTCATGTTTAACGTAGATATTTTATCAACAGTGCTGTATAGAAGGAGAAGTCTTGAGACCACAGTAAAAATAAGATTGAAAACCAGAAGCAGGAGGCTTAAGTCCAAACCTTGAGAACACCAGAGAACTCCTGTCTCCCAGGAACATTAATTGACAA
>SJYC01059844.1:0-27845 GCA_006408675.1 Madoqua kirkii
TATTTAGCACCTTTTCTCCACTAATTTTCCTACTACACTATTCTTTCCTAATCTCTCTTGATATTTCTAAATAAATAAGTCTCTCCTTTGCCGACTCCATCCCCGCTTCGAATTCCATGGATCCACCAGGGCTGGACCCCAGCAAAATATGGACAATATTATAATGTGAATCTTTGTGTAAATCTTTGATTATTGTCTTAGGACGGAGTTCAACATCATGTATCATTGTCCAAAGGTACAATCATGAATAACACTCAGTATATGTTGGATAAATTCCCACTCTTTGGGATTTTTTTCAAAGTTCAACATCAACAATTAAAACACTTGTGTGTATTATTGCAAGCACTGCCATTAATTCTAATAATAAATTGAAGAATAGAAAATATAATGTGTTTACATTCATTTCTTTGATTCCAGTGAAGACTGGCTTGTTTTCAACTTTAAGAAACGTTTTATTGTTGTTGTTTTTTGTTGACATTGGTCTAACCATGTCCTAAATGTCTTTCATCAGTGGAGAACTTATTCCTAAATATTTATAAATTTCTTGGATATTATTTGTTTTCTTTATAATACTGATATTAAGAGTTTTCTTTGCAGGGTGATCAGGACATTATTTATTTATCAGATTTTACATTTTCCCTTTCTTTACTCACCTCTGGGCAATAAAGACTTTTGTCCCGACTTGTAAACAAATGGATTGGATTACCCTGGACTCAATTCACTGTCTGCCGTGTAAAATTATAAAACATTTCAAAGTAATGTGGATATTATAATTTCTGCTGTGGTAGGTGAGCAATAAACGGGCAGAGTGGCGTCTGGAGTTACAGTGCTCCTGCTTCAGATCCGTACCCTTCCTTCTTAACAGAAATTTCAAAATGTAGGCTCTCGAGAAACAGCGTTCAAAAAGTAGGGTGGTGTTTCTTTATCTCTCCAGTCGTGGTGCTGAGTGCCCTTTGGGAGTGGTTGTCAGCATCTGCCAGAGGCACGTGTCGATCTGCTGTGCTAACGTGCTTCCACCAAATTCTGTCAACTATTCAAGATTCTGAAGTGGACAAATGGCTGCCTCTAATACAAGGGTTCAAAATCCCAGACACCACATATGATGCAGAGGAAAATCAAAAGCCCTCGAACCGTTGCTTAATACAGTGCTTCTCAAAGATTCACAGAAGTCCATGCTAGTCTGTGAATGTTTCTCACCAGCTTAAGATGAGAAAAGCCTAGAAACTGAGAATAAGCCTTTAGACGTTCTTTAACTATTTGACTACCGTATGGTATTACTGTGAATGTCAAATATAAACTCTAGGTTGTAATTATCATAGAATTTTGTCTGAAAATTAAACTATGAACCAGAACATTCTGTTTCTTTCTACTGTAATAATTCTATATTCAGTTGCTCAATCATATCTGACTCTCTGTGACCCACTGGGCTGTAGCCTGCCGGGCTCCTCTGTCCATGGAATTTTCCAGACAAGGATGCTTGAGTGGGTTGTCATTTCCTTCTCCAGGCAGTCTTCCCAGTTCAGGGATCAAACCTGCATCTCTTGCATCGCCTACATTGGCAGCCAGATTCTTTAACACTGCACCACCCGGCAAGCCCTTTATAGTTATTGTGTATGCTGTATCTCATTGTGTATGAGATGGTTGGAATGACATCACCCACTCAACGGACATGAATTTGAGTGAACTCTGGGGGACAGTGAAGGACAGGGAAGCCTGGACTGCAGTTCTCAGCATCACAAAGAGTCGGGCACAACTTAGTGACTGAACATCAGCAACGTGCTATGTCTTGATAATTGCTGATCATATTTCACAAAATAAGCTCCCCACCAAATTATTCTTGTATTGTGCACTACAAACACTGTGTCCCAATTGCTCATTCACTCACTTTAAGTGGGACTTTTCCCGGATGCAACCTCCTTACGCAGAAAGATAGCATGCCCGCAGGGGCGCATCTCCTGGAGCACCGAGGCGCAGATGGCTGCCTCTCGAAGCGCAGGCGGTTCTCTGGAAGCTGTGTCGTCAGAGAGGGGAGGGTGGGGCGCAGGGGTGGGGGCAGAAGGCCTGCCCGGCATCCTCCCTGCTGCTGCTCTGGTTTCTGGGTGGGCAGGAGGCACAGGGAGGCATGCCGTCCAGGCTGGCCAGTCTCCTTTTTCAGAGAGCAAGGGTGTTTCAGGGTCAGCTGTGACTTGTTTTGTCTCTCAGCTCCGTCAGTTAAATAAACTGGTAAAAATCTCTCCAGAATTCTGGTGATAGGTTGACTGTCAGTCACAATTTTGGGTATCATCATTTTCTATGGTAGCAAATGTTTTTGTAAGAGGAAATTGAGAAAATCTGAGTGACAGGCTGCTGGCCAAGGCACAAGTCACAAAGCTACTCCTTGCCTTTCAAGCGGTACCTGGTTTTTTTTTTTATTAGAGATTTCATTTTCGGTGCAATGAATTATCCTGATTTTTTCTTTGTGATTATATTTCCCTTGTGGCTCAGATGGTAAAGTGTTTGTCTACAATGCAGGAGACCTGAGTTCAATCCCTGGGTCGGGAAGAATCCCTGGAGAAGGAAATGGCAACCCACTCCAGTACTCTTGCCTGGAAAATCCCACGGAAGGAGGAGCCTGGTGTCCATGGGGTCACAAAGAGTAGGACACAACTGAGCAAGTTCACTCACATGTTGTTTTTAATGAAGATCAGGCTAATGTTGTCTTAGAGTTTCTAAAGTATCAAGATTACACTTATTTCAATATTTATGTATGTTTCAAATGTCCGTTTTAGTCTTTATTTGGTTAAGAACTGACATTAAACTCTGAGTCTTTTTTCCAAAATTTATTTAACATCTCTGCAATATATGAAATAAGCATTTACTTCCAACTAATCTGTGAGGCTAATTTATTGTTTCTCAAATTCTTGTGTCGGTTTCTGAGCTTGAGCACCGATGAACTGTTCACATCTCCTTTACAGACACACTGTTCGTTACCATCCTTTGGGACACATGTTGGTAACACAGAAAAGTCTGCCTGACTGTAATATCATTCTTTTTCACAACTTCCTCGAATATTGCTCATTTACTCTAACAATCCTGCGAGCTTCCTCAACAAGTTAAAAGAATATTCCACTTATTTTTTATAAGAATATTCCACCCATTTTTAATTGAATCACATTAAACCCACACATTGCTTTCAAAAGAGTCATCATTTTTTACAGCATTTAATCTTTACATTCAGGACAATGATATAGTTTTTCCATTTATTCAAATTTTCTTTTATGACCTTCAGTAAAGTTTTATGATTTCTTCAAAGCAATATGGTATGAAATTGTAGTAGTTACTCCTAGGAAATTGTTGTATTTTCTTGCTATTTTGCGTAAAGTCCAAATATATTCTCCAAAAGATTATAGATTTAAGTATGTGATATGCATGAGAACACATTTATTTTTCCATTTACATGAATGATGAGTGGGAGGCCTAAGCTGCCTTCAGAATATTGCGGTTGGAACAGTTGGAAGAAGTTTCTGACTCTAGTTTGACATGGGCAGCACCCAAACAATAGAAGCCTCTGTCAATTCACCGAATGAAAACAGCTACCCTTGGCGCACCACAAAGAAAATGTCTCATTAGGACACATTGTTATTTGAAACATATTTCTAGTTAAATACTTTCAACTTCATTTGACAGTGTCCAAAAGGGAATATATTTATACTCGTATTGTTGAACCTATGCATTATTTTAAAAATCGGATCAAAATTTCATGGAATCAGGGAAAACTAGAACATCGCTGTTTAAGGATGCTGCCTGGCAGTTTCTGAATTTATCTCCAGCTTCTTTCTTATGAGGTCATGTTGAGTAATGGTACAGTGGTAGAGAACTCATCTGCTAGTGCAAGAGACCCGGGTTCACTGCCTGGGTGGGGAGATCCCCTGGAGAAGGGAATGGCAGCCCACTCCAGTATTCTTGCTTGGGAAATCCCAGGGACAGAGGAGCCTCGCAGGCTGCAGTTCACTGGGGCTGGGGGGGTGGGTACAGGGGGAGTCTCGAAGAGTCGGACATGACTGAGAACACACAGGACTGACTGAATAGCTGAATCTCTGGCCCTGGGGCTTAGGACCTTTGTAGACCAAGCTTTTCAATGTCTTGTCTTTGTGTCTTGGACACCTCAGTGCGGCAGCACCATGTGTGGGACGTTACCTATGAGAATTCTAATTATAGACGACTCTCAAGGAAATTACTGCCAGCTGTATCTGAGTATCTCAGTAGTTCCTCTAAAATGCACCCTGAGTTTTAGTATAAACGGATCGGTTCTGTACATTCAGCTAACACTTGACGAGAGACTTGCCTCATCTTTAAAACTGCAGCTCTTAATGAAGGCTTTGTCAGGACCTGTGCAAAGTACATTTGTTTCAAGTAGCAAAGAATTACATTTCCTTTTGTCTCTGTGTAGTCAGGCTAAAGACAAAGGGGGGATTGACTTGGGAAATTAATTATTCAATTCGGCATTTGAATAAAAATCCCAGCCTTATTGGCTGGAATAAATACTTGTTTGGTAACTATTTTAGGATATTAGGCTAATTATGCTGCTGCTGCTGCTGCTGAGTCACTTCAGTCGTGTCCGACTCTGTGTGACCCCATAGATGGCAGCCCACCAGGCTCCACTGTTCCTGGCATTCTGCAGGCAAGAACACTGGAGTGGGTTGCCATTTCCTTCTCCAGTGCATGAAAGTGAAAGTGAAGTCACTCAGTCGTGTCCAACTCTTCGCAACCCCATGGACTGCAGCCTACCAGGCTCCTCTGCCCATGGGATTTCCCAGGCAAGAACACTGGAGTGGGGTGCCATTGCCTTCTCTGAGGCTAATTATAGGTAAAGTTAACAATAAAAATTTCAAAGTAGTGTTAAATAAATTAATGCATCAAGAAACTGAATTCTTTGTTTTCAAAGCAGACACCAAATCTAAAATCTGTACTGTTTTACTATAAAAATACAAATGTTGCTTTAGGGGAATCATCCTGAAGATAGAGAACTTCAGTGTTTTTTGATACTTTCCTTCTCCTCTTTCAAGAACAGGCCTGATTCATCTTGAAGAGGGGATGAGAGCGTAATCCACTCTTTTCTCATGTTCTCTGCGTGCTGCTGCTGCTAAGTCACTTCAGTCGTGTCCGACTCTGTGTGACCCCGTAGACAGCAGCCCACCAGGCTCCCCCGCCCCTGGGATGCTCAGTCACTTCAGAGAGTCTCCGGCTCCTTGTGACCCAATGCTCTGTAGCCTGCCAGCTTCTGTGCCCACAGGATTCTGGACAGGAATACGGAGTGGATTGCCACTTCTTCCTCCAGGGGCTCTTCCCGACCCAGGGATCGAACCTGTGTCCCTTGATCTCCTGCATCAGCAGATGGGTTCTTTACCACTAGTGCTGCCTGGGAAGCCCAGCTTTTAGCTGCTGTCCTGCTATGTTGCAATAAGGAGGAAGGAAGGATGAGAAGATGACGGGAGCTTCCTCTGTCTCTTTGCTGGGTGGATTGTTGCAGCTTCTTGCCCGTGCAAGGACCAGTCCACTGTGTGGTCCACAGAGACAGCAGCTCTTTCTGCTTAATCCATCATAGGGTGAATTGTCATGTATATTGAAGCCTTAAATGCTATTAACTCAGAATGTGAATGTACTTAGAAACAGGGTTTTTACTTAATTTTTTCATTAGTGAATAGTTAAGTCACAGAGGTACAGATTGAGACACAGAATGTTTATATGATCTCAGATGATTACACCACAAATTACTTACTGATTACCAAAAGGGAATTGGGCCCCTGTAAGGAAAAGTGCCGTTAGTGAGACTTCTTGACACCACAGTGTTCTGTGTCTCTTGGCACAAGATTGTAAGAGATATGAGACATCACCTCAGTGGCTGATGCTGGAAATTAGACATAGGGTCTTTAGAGAGGTAATCAAGTCAAAATAAAATCATTATGGTAGTCCCTAACCCAGAATGATAGGTGACCTCAAACAAACTGGAGAACAGAGACAAGCACAGAGGGGGAAAGACGTGAAGACACAGGGAGGATCTGTGCATCGCAAGGCGGACATACAGAGACGCCTCTGCAAGCTAAGGGATGAAAAAATGTGCCAGAATTTAGAAGAGGGCAATGAAACAGATTCTCTCTCCCAGCCTGCAGAAGGTACTGGCCCAGTGGATGCCTTGATACTGGGCTTCTGGCCACAAGACCCGTGAGATAGTTAATTTCTATTGTGTAAGACACACAGTTCACGTGGCAACCCCTGAAAACTAACGCACCTTCTCCAAACACTGGTTCCCTCGCAGAATGCTCGTGTGCTGGCACTAACGCGCCTTCTCCCCGCTCGGGTTCTTTCACAGGATGCTCGTGTGCTGGCCTAACGCGCCTTCTCCCCGCGCCGGTTCCCTCGCAGGGTGCGAGTGTTAGCACACTGTGTGCTCAGTCGTGTCTGCCTCTCTGCGGCCCGTGGGCTCGAATCCACCGAGAACCTCTGCCCAGGGGGCTTCCAAGGCCAGAATACTGGAGTGCATTTTGGCGTCTTCCCAGCCCTGGGACTGAACCTCTGTCTCCTGCACTGGTGGGTGGATTTTGTTCCACCGCGCCATGTGGGGCCCCCCTCTGGAAGGTTAGGTCTTCGGAAAGCCCTGCAAAGTGTTTCATCCTTTGTTCTATGACATGAACTTTCTGGGCCTGAGTTTGAGTTCTTACATCATTTCCTGATTCCCTCACAGGACAGCTCCTATGTCACGGATCTCTTGTCTGGGTGCTGGCCCTGTTGGTAGGGTACCAAAAAGGAGGCTGAAGTCAACATACTTTCCCTCAGTCAGTGTTTACTCATCTCTTGGGAGACTTCTACATATAAGATGTTGAGGAAGTAGATCATTTTTCTGGTAAACATATTTGCAAGCAGGAGATAAATTTCAATACTTCATTCTTGCAGCAGTCTTAATCTCTGAAAGTGATTATTTTGAACCGCCTCTCCATTGGAAGAGTCAGTGGTTTTTCTTCTTCCTCAGAAACCCTATAGTTAAAAGGACTGTATCCTCAAAGAAGTATAAACCCCAGCATTCCTCAGCCTTCTCGTGCTGACTTGGGACTGGAGGGCTGAGGTTAGTGGCACAGCCAGGTTTCCTGCATGAGTCACAGCCGACTGTGAGGTGCCTCACACCAGCCTCTGAGAGCTTCTCGAGCTTAGATTCAGGGGGACATTGCTCCAAACGTCCTCGGCTTTGGCCACAGCTCCAGAACAGGGAAAATGGCACGTGGTGTCTTATATGTGGATGGAGATCCTGCTGTTAAACTCAGATTTTCTTTCCTTCACTCTGTGTCCTCTCTCTGTTGAAAATACCTTCTTTTTTTAACATTATCAACATACAAAATGTTGGCTTAAAAAAATTCTGGTGTTCCACATCCACGTAAGCTTTATGAAATCGTGCTCTCTTGGCATTATTTACCTTCGTATCTCCAGTGCCAAGAAAGGCACTAGCTCAATAAATATCTGAGTATTGACCAAGTAACAAACAAGTAGGTATCCTGCTGTTAAGTTCAGATTTTCTTTCCTTCACTCTGTGTCCTCTCTCTGTTGAAAATACCTTCTTTTTTTAACATTATCAACATACAAAATGTTGGCTTAAAAAAATTCTGGTGTTCCACATCCACGTAAGCTTTATGAAATCGTGCTCTCTTGGCATTATTTACCTTCGTATCTCCAGTGCCAAGAAAGGCACTAGCTCAATAAATATCTGAGTATTGACCAAGTAACAAACAAGTAGGTTAATAGATGGTGAAGGGATACATCTAATTATTTTCCTTCACCAGAACGCAAAATGTAATAAAACATAAAAGCAAAAAATTATAGTTCGCTATATAACTAGACTATATTTTCCGATATTAAATTGGCACATAATTTTTAATCCATATAATCTTTGTTATCCCAAACTTCAGTTCAGTTGCTCAGTTGTGTCCAACTCTGCAACCCCATGGACTGCAGCACGCCAGGCCTCCCTGTCCATCACCAACTCCTGGAGCTTACTCAGACTCATGTCCGTTGAGCTGGTGACACCACCCAACCATCTCTTCTTCTGTCATCCCCTTCTCCTCCCACCTTTAATCTTTCCCAGCATCAGAGTCTTTTCAAGTGAGTGAGTTCTTCGCATCAAGTGGCCAAAGTTTTGGAGTTTCAGCTTCAACATCAGTCCTTCTAATGAATATTCAGGATTGATTTCCTTTAGAATGAACTAGTTGGATCTCCTTGCAGTCCAAGGGACTCTGAAAAGTCTTCTCCAGCACCGCAGTTCAAAAGCATCAATTCTTCAGCACTCAGCTTTCTTTATAGTCCAACTCTCACAACCATACATGACTACTGGAGAAACCAAAGCTTTGACTAGACAGACCTTTGTTGGCAAAGAAATGTCTCTGCTTTTTAATATGCTGTCTAAGTTTGTCATAGCTTTCCTTCCAAGGAGCAAGTGTCTTTTAATTCCATGGCTGCAATCACCATCTGCAGTGGTTTTGGAGCCCAGAAAAATAAAGGAGAGAACAGACCTCAGACTCTATAAATTTCCCCAAAATCTCTGGCTAACCCTTGAAACATACATGCACAAGAAGAGTACATGAAGGTAATGAATTAAAGTGAAATTTAAGCTGCTTCCTCAGGAGACAGAATTTGCAATTTGACTTCTACTAGTTTAATTATCTGTTAAGACAAAATCATCATCCAGAAAAATAGCAAAGTCCAGAGTCTGACAGGGTGCTTTATGCAGTTCAGAGGTGCTTGACATGCAGAGGAACAGGGAAATAAAAAATATTCTACTGAGATCAACCTTAAGCTGACCCCGAAGGGGTTTTTTGGAAAGGAAAATTAAAGCTATTATAGCTATGTTTAACAGAAGAAAGTAAAATATATTTGTACAAATGAAAAAATAGGGGATATTAGCAGAAAACAATGCTATAAAAACAACCATGTGGAAATTCTTAAACTGAAAAATACAGTATCTGATATGAAAAATTAATTGGATTGGCTTAACAGTAGGGTGGAGATGAAAAGGGAAAGAAATATTGAACTTGAAATAGCACTCCATAAATATGGATTTGAAAATAGTAAAAGTTTGCCACATACTCAATAGGACTTAATCTTGCTGTAAACTTTTATTTTTCTTTTAGCTATTCTTATAGGTATATGAAAGTGTCTTAATGTGGCTTTGATTTACGGTTCCCTAATGGCTAATGATGTTGAAAGGAAACTTTCCTGTGCTTATTTACCATCCATGGATTCTCCACGATGAAGCATCTGTTCCAGTCTTGTGCCCATTTTCTTTCTTTCTTTTTTTTTTTTTTTCTGTGTGCCCATTTTCTAATTGGATTGTTGGCTCCTTTCTTTTTTTCTTCCCCACAGATTTTTGTACTATCCTTATTTTTTTAAATATTTACATTTTTAAGTTCATTTAATTCTTAAAATTATTTATTTTGATTACTAAATTTTAAATACTAATTACTTTATAATATTGTAGAGTTTGTGTTCTGAATACAAGTCCCTTGTATGTCTTATCAATTCAGGAAGGAAAGCTGGTTTGAATTAGTGAATATACAATTGATGGGAGCAAAAGTTGCCTCTGTCTCTTTAAGGTGTGTCTTGCTTGTGGAATATCTAGGTTGATAGTTATTTTCTTCAGGACCATATCTTTAAAGGTATTATGCCAAATAGTGTAAAGCTTTAAATTATACTTTCTAACTGCAGGAGACCAATATCTTCATCATATATGATACTGGTTTGCTGCAGTTCAGTTCAATTGCTCAGTCATGTCTGACTCTTTGCGACCCCATGGACCCCAGCATGCCAGGCTTCCCTGTCCATCACCAACTCCCAGAGTTGTTCAAACTCATGTCCATCGAGTTGGTGATGTCATCCAACCATCTCATCCTCTGTCATCCCCTCTCTTCCTGCCTTCAATCTTTCCCAGCGTCAGGGTCTTTCTAATGAGTCAGTTCTTTGCATCAGGTGGCCAAAGATTGTAGCTTCAGCCCCAGCATCAGTCTTTCCAGTGAATATTCCGGATGATTTCCTTTAGAATGGATTGGTTGACTCTCCTCATAGTCCATGGGACTTTCAAGAGTCTTCTCCAACAGCCCAGTTCAAATTCATCAACCCTTCACACTCAGCTTTCTTTAGTGTCCGACTCTCGAATCCATACATGATCACTGGAAAAATCATGGCTTTGACTAGAGGGACCTTTGTCAACAAAGTAATGTCTCTGCTTTTTAATGTACTATCTAGGTTCATAGCTTTTCATCAAAGGAGCGACCATCTGTTAATTTCATGGCTGCAGTCACCCTCTGCAGTGACTGTGGAGCCCAAGAAAACAGTCTCTCACTGCTTCCAATGCTTCCCCATCTCTTTGCATGAAGCGATGGGACTGGATGCCATGATCTTTATTTCTGAATGATGAGTTTTAAGCCAGCTTTTTCAGTCTCCTCTTTCTCTTTCATCAAGAGGCCCTTTAGTTCCTCTTTGCTTTCTGTCTTAAGGGTGGTATCATCTGCATATCAGAAGTTATTGATATTTCTCCTGGAAATCTTGATTACAGCTCATGCTTCATCCAGCTCAACATTTCTCACGATGTACTCTGCATGTAAATTAAATAAACATGGTGACAATATATAGCCTTGACATATTCCTTGCCCAATTTGGAACCAGTCCATTGTTCCATGTCTGGTTCTAACTGTTGCTTCTTGACCTGCAAACAGATTTCTCAGGAGGCAGGTAAAATGGTCTGGTATTCCCATCTCTTAAGGAATTTTCCACAGTTTGTTGTGATCCACACAGGCAAAGATTTTGGTGTAGTCAGTAGAGGAAAAGTAGATATTTTTCTAGAACTCTCTTGCTTTTTCAATGATCCAGCGGATGTTGGCAATTTGATCTGGTTTCTCTGCTTTTCTAAATCAAGCTTGAACATCAGGAAGTTCTTGATTCACATACTGTTGAAGCCTAGCTTGGAGAATTTTAAGCATTACTTTGCTAGTGTGTGAGATGAGTGCAATTGTGCGGTAGTTTGAACATTTTTTGACATTGCCTTTCTTTGGGATTAGAATGAAAACGGACCTTTTCCAGTCCTGTGGCCACTGCTGAGTTTTCCAAATGTGCTGGCATATTGAGTGCAGCACTTAGACAGCATCATCTTTTAGGATTTGAAATAGCTCAGATGGAGTTCCATCACCTCCCTTAGCTTTGTTCATAGTGATGCTTCCTAAGGCCCACTTGACTTCACATTTCAGGATGTCTAGCCTTAGATGAGTGATCACACCACCGTGATTATCTTGGTCATGAAGATCATTTTTGTACAGTTTTTCTGTGTATACTTCCCATCTCTTCTTAATATCTTCTGCTTCTGTTAGGTCCATGCCATTTCTGTCCTTTATCAAGCCCATCTTTGCATGAAATATTCTCTTGATATCTCTGATTTTCTTGATGAGATCTCTAGTCTTTCCCATTCTATTGTTTCTTTCTATTTCTTTGCATTGATCACTGAGGAAGGCTTTCTTATCTCTCCTTGCTATTCTTTGGAACTCTGCATTCAGATGCTTATATCTTTCCTTTTTTCCATTGCTTTTTGCTTCTCTTCTTTTCACAGCTGTTTGTAAGGCCTCCTCAGACAGCCATTTTGCCTTTTGCATTTCTTTTTCTTGGGGATGATTTGACCACCTCCTGTACAATGTTATGAATATCTGTCCATAGTTCTTCAGACGCTCTGTCTATCAGATCTAATCCCTTGAATCTACTTGCCTCTTCCACGGTATAATCCTAAGGGATTTTATTTGAGTAATACCTGAATGGTCTAGTGGTTTTCCCTACTTTCTTCAATTAAGTCTGAATTTTCAATAAGGAGTTCATGATCTGAGCCACAGTCAGCTCCCAGTCTTGTTTTTGCTGACGTAATAGACAGTGTCTGCATCTTTGGCTGCAAAGAATATGGCCTATCTGATTTTGGTTTTGACTATCTGGTGATATCCATGTGTAGAGTCTTCTCTTGGGTAGCTGAAAGAGGGTGTTTGCTATGACCAGTGTGTTCTCTTGCCAAAACTCGCTTAGCCTTTGCCCTGCTTCATTCTGCACTCCAAGGCCAAATTTGACTGTTACTCAAGGTGTTTCTTGACTTCCTACTTTTGCATTCCAGTTCCCTAGGATGAAAAAGACATCTTTTTTGGTGTTAGTTCTAGAAGGTCTTGAAGGTCTGCATAGACCCATTCAACTTCAGCTTCAGCATTACTGGTCAGGGCATAGACTTGGATTACTATAACATTGAATGGTTTGCCTTGGAAATGAACAGAGGTCATTCTGCCATTCTTCAGGTTGCTTCCAAGTACTGCACTTCAGACTCTTTTGTTGACTGTGGTGGCTACTCCATTTCTTCTGAGGGATTATTGTGCACAGTAGTAGATGTAATGGTCATTTGAATGAAATAGTAATTTCCCTCTGTGTATATCATATATCTCTAATTGTTATCTTTCAGTAGGAGTTCAGGGTTTTCATATTAAGTACCAGAATTCAGAGAAAAATGACATTCTTCCTGGTTTATTGCTCCCCTCCTAGATGTATCATCACTTTCTTTTCCTGTTGAAAGTGAAGTGAAAGTGAAAGTCACTCAGTCGTGTCCACTCTTCATGATTCCATGGACTATACCGTCCATGGAGTTCTCCAGGCCAGAGTACTGGAGTGGGTAGCCTTTCCCTTCTCTGGGGGATCTTCCCAACCCAGGGATCGCACCCAGGTCTCCCGCACTGTGGGTGGATTCTTTACTAGAAGAGCCACCAGGGTAGCCCATCCCTTCTCCAGCGGATCTTCCCGACCCAGGAATCGAACCGGTGTCTCCTGCATTGCAGCGGATTCTTTACCAATGGGCTATGACAGAGCACTATGGCATAACTCAAATTTCTCAAGAAAGCCTTCCATAAGCTTAAACTAGGCACTAATTCATAAACATTCTATTCATACCTCCTGAAGAGTAGCGGACTTAATTTTTTTAAACCATGACTAGATATTCTGGGACAGAGAAGGCAGTGGCACCCCACTCCAGTACTCTTGCTTGGAAAATTCCATGGACGGAGGAGCCTGGTGGGCTGTAGTCCATGGGGTCGCTAAGAGCTGGACACGACTGAGCGACTTCAGTTTCACTTCTCACTTTCCTGCATTGGAGAAGGAAATGGCAACCCACTCCAGTGTTCTTGCCTAGAGAATCCCAGGGACAGGGGAGCCTGGAGGTCTACCATCTATGAGGTTGCACAGAGTTGGACACGACTGAAGCGACTCAGCTGCAGCAGCAGATATTCTGGGAAGCTACAGTACTCCTTCACATCTGATGGGTTTTGCTCTTGAAAACCCACTTGCTAATTTGTATTTACTTTCTCTTCCTCCCTGCATTTCTTCCTTCCAACCTCCCTTGTTCCTCTGAGATCATACCTCCCAATAAATCCTTTAGCCTGGAAGTGTTGATTCAGCCTGTTTTCCTATAGAACTGGGCTAATAAAATTGGGAAGTGGGTTTTTGATGAAGAATATTGTTTTGCTGCCGTTGACAAGGACATAATCAGTAGTTATATGCTACTTGGCATCAGACTGCCCCTGAATTGACGTATGTGCCCTTCTCTTCACCTTCTTGTGCCTTCTCACTTAAGACTCTGGTGCTCAGTGTAAGGTGGTGAGCTGTCGAAAAGGAGCAGATGAGAAAAAGCATGCTCAGGACACTTTCTCAAGGTCCTTGGACCCCCTCAGAGTGGCCGCTCTTAATAAATATGTGGGAGGCGTGTGAGTCCCCCCACTCCCTGCCATCCGTGCATTATTTACTATTGATGAGAACCGTGCACTTTTCCTTCACAGAGCATGTCAGGTCATTGCTTCTGATTCCTTATGCTCCAAAGGGCATTTAAAACAAAGCTCAATATTCAAGTTGAATGCTGATGCTTTAGGAGAGGAGCGTGGTGTGCTCAAATGCAGCGGGCTTGCCAGAAATGAACTGCTCAGGTGTTAAGCGACCTTAATTTTCAGCACTTTTATTCCGCTTCTCCTAAGAGACAGAGTGCCTTATTAGTTTATCATATTGTCGGAGGTCTAACACATATTTAAAATTGTGTTGTTAGAGCTCTCATTTGTGTCAGCAAGTATTGATCAGTCACTTTTATCTGGCCTGTATTTCCATGCATTCAAACTGAGGAGGATACAGATGTTGTCTGATGTAAAACTCAATCTTAAATGGTTTATCATGGAGGGACTGGGGCAGGGCCTGGTGACAGACAGGAAATGATCACACAACCCAGACCTGAGCGCAGAAAAGAAGACGAAAAGAAGCAAAAGCTATTTTTCTCTTAAATGAACAGAGCATATCATGAGTGCTACCCAGCAGTCACAGTGAGGAGACATGTCTGAGGACCGAGGACTCAAGTCTTTGCGGGCTTTGAGACTTCTTAAAGGAATAATAATAATAACTGTTGCCTACAAGGGGAAACATATAGGGTGGGTCTTAGACAATAAGTTAGAACAATGGAAAATGCATTCACAGTTTTTATTCAGATTATTATACCTGCATTTTTGACAAATGATAACAATATATCAAGGTTGTGTATATAGTGGTTTAAGCAAACAGGAAGTTGTTTTTAGGACAGAATAATAAGTCTGCTGCCGCTACCGCTAAGTCGCTTCAGTCGTGTCCGACTGTGTGCGACCCCGTAGAAGGCAGCCCACCAGGCTCCGCCGTCCCTGGGATTCTCCAGGTCTAGAGAAGGTCAGCGCTGGATTGATGAAATAACCGCACAGCATCCTCAGTGTCCTAAGATCCTTCTGTCTTTCCACTTCACACGTGGTTTTCATGAAGGAAATGGCAACCTACTCCTGTATCCTTGCCTGGAAAATGCCATGGATGGAGGAGCCTGGAGGGCTACAGTGCGTGGGGTCCCAAAGCGTCAGACATGACTGAGTGTGCGCGCGCACCCCCGGTTTTCAGCCTCTTTCCTTTGCTCATCCTGTCCTGACGCGCTGCAGCTCCAGCCCCGCGCTTCAGTGGTGGTGGATGCTATGAGCGCTGCTTAGCTCCCCCTTCAGGATGGCAGGGGAAGTGCAGACTTCTGCAGCCGTCCTGCTCAGGAGCTGCCCCTGCTTGAAGTCACGTCTGCTTTCTGAGATGTGCTCGTCCAGTAACCGCTGACACAGAGCTCAGTGGTTTTGTGCAGCATGAACTGACTCTGAAGGCTCGTCTAGTTTTGAGCTCCTTGTAACTGTGGCTTCTGTTGACACCGCCCTGCAGCTATTCTTCCTCCACCCGTCCTGCTTTTTTCCTTTCCTTCTACATGTTCGGATCCTCTGAGAATGCCAAACAGTATTTCTGCACGTGAATTTCTCTTTCAGTCTGCTGTCTGAGTAGCCGAAGCTTTGATACATTTTGGATAGAGATCAGGAACTTCCCGGATGGCTCCATGGTAAAGAATCTGCCTGCCATCCCAGGAGACACAGGCAACGTGTGTTGGATGCTTGGATCGGGAAGAACCTGTGAGGAGGAAACAGCGCCCTCTCCAGTGCTCTTGCCTGGAGAATCCCGTGGGCAGAGGAGTCTGGTGGGCTACAGTCTAAAGGGTTGCAAAGAGTCAGACATGACTGAGCGACTAAACACACAATCTGATACAACAGGAGAAAGTATTGAGTACACTAATCATTCCCTAAAAATCACTGGGTTCACTAAAGAGAGAACTCACCATCCGCCCCCATAAGCCAAGTGTGAACTGGTGTGATCCGCAAAGAAGAGCAGCTGCAGGTCCTCGGAACAAAGGAAGACAGGAAGGGTCCATAGTGAGTTTGAAATCTAGGTAGGACGTATTGGTGGTCTGTGATGGACATATAATCCACTGCCTGGAAACAACTTGGCATGGCCCTTGGATTCTCCTTGAAGACACTTGATTTCTCAGGATGAGTGTCCTTTTCTTTACATAAGAAATATCTAGCACTTGTCTAGTCAAGGCTATGTTTTTTCCAGTGGTCATGTATGGATGTGAGAGTTGGACTATGAAGAAAGCTGAGCACCAAAGAATTGATGATTTTGAACTGTGGTGTTGGAGAAGACTCTTGAGAGTCCCTTGGACTGTAAGGAGATCCAACCAGTCCATCCTAAAGGAGATCAGTCTGGGTGTTCATTGGAAGGAATGATGAAGCTGAAACTCCAATACTTTGGCAACCTCATGCGAAGAGTTGACTCATTGGAAAAGACCCTGATGCTGAGAAAGATTGAGGGCAGGAAGAGAAGGGGACAACAGAGAATGAGATGGTTGGATGGCATCACCAACTCAATGGACATGGGTTTGGGTGAACTCCGGGAGTTGGTGATGGACAGGGAGGCCTGGTGTGCTGCGTTTCATGGGGTCGCAAAGAGTCAGACATGACTGAGTTGGACATGACTGTGCGACTGAACTGAACTGAACCGTGAATTAATAGTTTACTGCGACTGCTTTGTGCTTATAGAAAAGATAATTAGGAGTGTGCTGCTGCTGCTAAGTCGCCTCAGTCGTGTCCAACTCTGTGCAACCCCGTGGACTGCGGTCCACCAGGCTCCTCCATCCATGGGATTTTCTAGGCAAGAGTGCTGGAGTGGGGCGCCATCGCCTTCTCCAGATAGGAGCTTGGTTGCTCCTAATTATCATTTTGTTTTGTCCTGTCTCTGTCACTTTTAGTTGCCCAGGAGTGGTCTTGGACGTGGCATTTTCAGTACAAGTCTCTGAACCTCGTGCAAACCCTGTTACGTACACTCCATCAGTGAAAAAGCCACCCTCACAAGTCTCATCACGTTAAGCCCTGCTCTGCTGTAACCTGAGCTTCCTGTGAGGCTGCTGTGGGGACACACACTGACTGTTAAAAGTCCTTTGTTTAATGGAGAGACTCTGAAAGGCATGCTTTCAAGGTCTCTGTTTATTTTAGGTGCCTTCTTAAACCCTTCAGAGGTCTTAATAAAGGGTTTGATAACTGCAATCTTAGCTTCATCTTTAGACCTGTTTTTGCCAGTGTCTTGGATTTATCTTTCCCCAGAAGTCAGCCATTTCCTGCCCCCCCCTTCAGTTTTAGCATTGTTTTCCATCTAAGCACACTGGAACTGAGAAATAACTTGCTGTTTTTGAACGCAAGCATTTCTGGCTTCTTATAGCACCCTTCTCTGGAGCTTACCTCTGCCCTTTCACGGTCTGCTGTCGCCGTGGGCAGAAGCAGCGGGCACTGCAGTCATCTGCTGGGCGGGCCCCTGAGCTGGGCGGGCCAGCTTATTATGTGCATTTTCCATTTTCTACATTAACACAGGCAAGAGAAGTTATTTCTTCTGTGACTAGCAAGGATCCCCTCTTTTGTATCTTCCAGTGTTATTTTCTTATTTGCTCTATTCCAGTGTTATTCTCTTCTTATCCGCATGGCTCATCCCTAGCTCTCACGGACAGCCCGCCGAGACACGGCCGGGGGCTGCCGACAGCCTCTGGCACCCCGGGCGCCCCTCCCTGCCCTGTCTCGAGGCCGTTCCGCAGGCGCTCGTTTGTTGCGGCAGCACCCCACTCCTACCTGCCACGTGTGTTCCAGTTCCTGGAGCCGAATCATACGACCTCAGAGCTCCAAGGCTTCCAATAATGACAGCGTTTGTTTCGCTGGAGGATCCTCGCTCTGGGCCAGGCTCAGCGGGCACGGCTCGTCCCCGCTGGAGGATCCCTGCTCTGGGCCAGGCTCAGGGGGCACGGCTCGTGCCCGCTGGAGGATCCCTGCTCTGGGCCAGGCTCAGTGGGCATGGCTTGTCCCTGCTGGAGGATCCTTGCTCTGGGCCAGGCTCAGCGGGCACGGCTTGTCGCCGCTGGAGGATCCCTGCTCTGGGCCAGGCTCAGCGGGCACGGCTTGTCCCCGCTGGAGGATCCCTGCTCTGGGCCAGGCTCAGGGGGCACGGCTTGTCCCCGCTGGAGGATCCCTGCTCTGGGCCAGGCTCAGGGGGCACGGCTCGTGCCCGCTGTGCTCCGTGTCAGCAGAGGGCGCACTCACTCGCACATCCCCGGCGTCACAGAGCATCGCTTCTGTCTTAATCTGTTGGTCAGAGCAGGAACAGCCCCTGAGAAATTCGAGGGAAAGGAACGTGTCCTCTGACTCTCGTTTGGAAGAGAGTGAGTCGCGCTGTAGGAAGAACGTGTGGAATGAAGCGCGCACACGCGCACGGGCACGCACGCGTATACGCAGAGCGCAGAGCCGCCTTTAGAAAGTCCAGGCTGCCGTAAAATGATCATGTGGGTGCAGCGGATGTAGGCAGCCCTGCGTATTCACAGGTTAAGCACAGTTATTTTTAAAATCAGATAGAGGTGAGTTTAATTTCCGTGCCAGCTGCCCCCCCCCCGCCCCACCGTGGGACGGTGACAAGATGAAACGATGCTTGTGTTTCAGCTTCTTTAATTCAAACAGGTACTTCTTCTTAGTCAGCACGTCTTCCCGTATTCCCGTCCCTTTGTTTCCTCTTACTGTTTGGGTGATTGTGTCTTTGCATTAGGATAACTTCTATGGGCTTCCCTGGCGGCTCAGTTGGCAAAGAATCCGCCTGCAGTGCAGGAGACCCCAGTTCGATTCCTGGGTCTGGAAGATCCACTGGAGAAGAAGGGACAGGCTACCACTCCAGTATTCTTGGGCTTCCCTGGTGGCTCAGCTTCCCTGATAGCTCGGTTGGTAAAGAATCTGCCTGTAACACAAGGGACCCTGGTTCGATTCCTGGGTTGGGAAGATCCACTGGAGAAGGGACAGGCTACCCACTCCAGTATTCTTGGGCTTCCCTTGTGGCTCAGCTGCCTGCAGTGTGGAACCCTGGGTTCAATCCCTGGGTTAGGAAGATCCCCTGAAGAAGGGAAAGGCCACCCCCTCCAGCGTTCTTGCCTAGAGAATTCCAAGAACTGTATAGTCCATGGGGTCGCAATGAGTCAGACACAACTGAGCGACTTCACTTTTGCTCCTTAATATAACAGTAAGTCTCAGGAAGGCTGTTAGCAAGGCTACCTGTGCCAAGGAGGGCAGGGGCTTCTGGCTAAGCCAGTAAGACTCATACTCTGGGAATTTGAGAATTAAGCACAGAAACAGACAAGAAAAGTGGGTTGAACTGAGTCATTTCAGTGGCAAGAAAGATGCAGAAGAGACTGTTGATGAATTCTTGACTGATGAACTAACTTTCCAAAGACCTCTTCACCCAGCTTTACCTTCAGTTCTGTGAGTTAATATGTAAGATTTTCACAAGTGTCTTTTTAGGCTGAAATCAGGTAGTTTCAGTTTTAATTACTAACTCATGAGATGAAAAAAGATAGTCAACCCTAACTCATGGTACAGTTTTAAGCATTAAGTAAATAAATCTATGTGTGTGAAGTCCCTGACGCATTGTAAGGTCTTTAAAAATTTATTATTAGCAACAGTATCATCAAAAAGAGCATGACGTCTGCTGTGCACCACTTCCTCCTCCGCGCCTTTGGCAGCTGAGTCAGCTGCGGTTGATGGTGGGGACGCCAGCGGGCCTGGCAGGTGACCCTCCAGCCGCCCTGGGCGCGGCCTTGTCTCCCTGCGTGGCCCTTACCCAGGGCCGTCGCTGAGAAGGACGCGGTGGGTCTGCAGGCCACGCGGGCTTTGCTCCCTGCACACGCGCCTTTCATTACCGTTGTGAAGCTTCCTTTTCAGCGTTTACCACAAAGTGAGCCGTCAGCCTCCTTCTCAGGGAAACGCTGCACCCTGCTGAGTCCAGGGAAGAAGGACGCTGTGCCCTTGGGCCTGCCCATGGCATCCTCAGTATCGTGATCACCCCGACACAGTGGAGGTGGTTTCTGACAAATCAGGCATCATTTTACCCGTTACACATTTCTAGGGATGTATTTTATATATTACTGGATAGAACGGCCTCCGAGCATTGTGTGTAATAACTCAAATGACCTTGTAGCATTTTTTATTTTGTATTTTTAATTAAGAAATTAGGCAAAATGCTATCATTACCAAAGGATATTGGCAAGGGATCAACAATAAGAGCAAATGAAAGCTCTATGGAGAGAGGCAGAACTTCAAGCTAACTCCGGGGTCAGAGGACAAAATGTGTTGTATTTAAACGCAGTGCTTTAGTGCAGATGTGAGGTATTATCCAAATTATTCAATCTCACTCTAGGTTTGCACACAGGTGAGTGTGTGCTGAGTCGTGTCCAGCTCTTTGTGATCCCATGGACTGTATGTAGCTCGCCAGGCCCCTCTGTCCATGGACTTCTCCAGGGAAGAAAACTGGAGAGGGTTGCCAATTCCTGCTCCAGGTTATAGGAGGATAATTATGATATCTACCTCACAGGATTAATTGAAATCATGCATACAAAGTGAACAGCACATGGCTTAAACATAGGAGACATTCGTTAAATCTTATTTTAAAACATCTCATAAATATCTCTGCATACAACTATGAGAAAAACTGTTCCAGGATCTGCTGCAGAGCACAAACTGAGAGATATTTGCTCAAGGAATAAACATATTATTGACCTATAATCTCTAGAAAATAAACCTCAATTCTATAAGAACCAGGAACTCAATTCTGACTTGAACTCATGTGCCACTCCCTGAAAAAAAGTAGAGATGGGGAGCTCTCTGCAGAGTATACTATAAGAAGTGGAATGTACTAGGTATAGTGAAAGTGTTATAATATAGTATAATAAGCAGTATAATAGACACACTAAGTAGAGCAGTATGGTAAGTATAAGGGTATAGCATAGTGAATATAGAGTTTAGTGGTAGAGTGAGCATAGGGTAATGAGTACAGTGACCGGCGCATCACTGATCCCTGCCCATCCCACCCCGTCTCCCTCTGCAGAGGTCTCGGCCTCGACTGCTCCTTGAGACTGAAATGCTTACTCCTGAACCCTTCCCTGGGCCCGTCCTTTTTTGCTGTTCCCACGTAAATGTTCCCTGCGTGGCGTCTTCCTTTCACCCCAACAACCCCTGTCACTGTGTGTCCCCCACATTTTATTGACCCCTCTCACCGGGATGATTTCTTTCTTTCTTTTTGTCTCTTTCCTCCTCTAGAATGAAATCTTCACTTGATCAGATCAGCTCTTTCTTTCATCTCTGCCAAAACCATTTGAGTGCCTAAATAGTAGGGGATCCACGAATACTTGGTGACTGTATCAATCATCAAATTTGAACAGAGGAACTCTGTGTATTTATACCAGAGCAGGGAACTTGGGAGAAAAGTTAAAGATTAAGTTAGACTACAGATTAGCTGTCCGTTCTTTCTACTTTATAAGGCTCAAGTCTTCTGTGAATTTGTTTTGAACATTTTTCAGATATCTTCCCAGAATAGATCCTGGTATACACCAGACTTCTCAGTTATCATAATTTTGGAATCAAGTTTATTTTCCTCCCAAATGTCAGCTTCACTAGTGATGTATGGCATTTGGGAGAACAGCTGGAGTAAAACAAAGCTCAAAGGCTCCAGCATCCAGATGTCAAATAGCTGTCTCTTCCTTTACAGGAATCTAAACAGCAAGTGTGTAATGAAAGTTTTAGGGAAGAGTCTCAGACATGCGGAAACAGAATATCAAAGTGAGAAAACAGGTGTTAGACTGATTTTGAAAAAAATAAGAAGGTAAAACACCACATTACTAAGTAAATCCTCTGCAATCTGCTGAGTAGCTAATCCCAGAAAAGGAAAAAAATAAAAGCAGGCAGTTTCCAAGCATCACAGTATTTGCAACTGAAGTTTGTGTCTAATTTACGTTTCTTCTATAACTACAGGTGTACCAAAGGTTTAAGGTGTTTTTTAAGTGTTCAAATGCCCACAGCATCAATTCAGCAGCCGCAGTTAGAGACGCGTCTCCAGCGTCAGCCTAGGAGGGCCCCAGAGACCTTGCTCTTCCCTCACTTCTCGTCCGTCCCTCCTTGCTTTCTTTCTCTTTCTGTTTTCTCTTCCTTCCTTCCTTCCCTCTCTTCCTGTCCCTTCTCTTCTCTTCTCTTCCTTTCTTTTCTCATTAGGATGACGGAATTGTTTGTTTAGGACGTTCAGTTACCGCTGCCTCTTCCTTACTATCACCATCTTAGCACACCCAACAAGGTCGCCAGATGTCAGGAAAACCGCACTGAAGACAGAGGGGGGAGTGCTGTCATCAGATCAGCAGCAATTACTCATAATCTTTGCATTAGACTCAGTATAGACTGCCACCCTCCTGCTTCTCTCATAAGAGCGGCAGTATTCCGATGGTGAGCAAGGCTCGCCTCAGCGCTTTTGGGGGAGGAAGAAACCAAGGATATGCTGATGGGATCGAAAGTGACAACGTTTCCTCCCTGTGCTCCTCCCCTGTGTTGACCTCTTTAGAACTGGAGTCAGCAAAGTGAGTGAAAACCCACGGGACTGTGAAGAAAGGTCTAGATTTCTTTCTGTTTTGTGACCTTGGACAAGGGTCACAATTCTTGGGCCTCAGTTTTCTGATTTGTAAACTGGAGGAAGTTTGGGCTCCTGGTATATAAGAATGTTCTCCTTTGTAAGTTGAATTTTTTTTAGTTTTTTGATAGACAGGGTTAGCAGTGATATTGATAAATATACCTTATGTGCTAGACACAATTCTAAGCATTAATTTAATAACATACATCACCTCTTTTACTCGTCCCAACAAAACTGGTTAGGCATATTCTAATATTGCCTTTATTTTCTAGCTGGAAAAATGTGAGGCACAGAAAAGCTGAGTAACTGGCTTGAAATTACGCCCTGGCAAGAGCGTGGAGGAGCGCACAGCTGGAGAGCCGTGGATGTCCACCGCCCGAGGGAGTGGGCTCCAGGCCCCGGCCCCAGCCACTAAGCAAAGCAGAGACGTGACTGATTGTTTATAAGGAAGCTGGGGATGAAGAACAGATGAGATGCTGGGTGCTTACTGCTTCCTGTGCCACAAATGTGAGTCCTTTCATAAGATTCCTGATACGTGGCTGCCACTCAGTAAATAGCCGCTGTTACTGTTATTGGCCTAATCATAATCAAAGCACCAGCAGAACTATATCACCTATCTGGGGGCACTTCGAAACTGGTGCTATGATTTGGAATACTCAGTGCAACTTTTTAAGAGGTGTTGAAATGTATGGAGATTAATGGAAATAATAGAGGATGGATTTTTTGAACTCTACAGATGAAGCATTTGTTCTTCCTAGATCATAGAACAATTTGGAATAACCATTTATTTATTCAGTTCTTTTCAGCAGTTAACTAACTCCTTTACCCCTCAGTCCAGGCAGTCTCCATCTATATCCCTGTCACCTGTTTATAAACATTGAAAGTTGGGTGTCGTCAAAAGAGCAACTTACCTTCTCCTTGGCTGATAGAATGTAAATCACCAAATTCTCCTATGCCCCATCACCCTATTTAAAGGGTATTGCCCTTTATTATGACAGATTTTATGATCTTTTGTGATGGCCAGCCATGAGGAGAGAAAGGTTTAATGCACTGACATCTAATTTTATTATCTCTGGTACTGATTCATTCTTTAGAAGCATGTCTTGACTTTCTGCCAGTTTAAGCATGAAGCTTTAAAATCTGGATGATGACAGGGTTGGGAATTAAGCTTTAAATCAGAATGGGGTTGGAAAGACAAATTGCTAAGAGATTTCAGTCATTTTGCGTCCCTCCTAGCATGTTAATAAGTGGTGCTCACAAAATCAAAAGCACATCTCTGCCTGTTCTCTGCAAGATGTACGGGTGTTAGATGCTGTTTCAGAGCTGAATGATGAGTCCTTAACAGTGGCTCAACTTAGGGGAAGGGAACAAAGATATGTTGAGGGTTTACTATATCCAAAACATCACACTGGGTTTTTTCCTTACGTTTTATCATTCTGCCTTTAAAAGTACCGCAAGGAGGTTACAACTGTCCACATGTTAAAAATAAAAAGTGAAAGGAAACTGAGGAAAATTTAAGCCTGCTTCAGAAGTTGGCTGTCTTTCCAAGCACCTGCTGGCCTGTGCGTCGTGTCTCCTGTTCTCTCTGGATGGAAAGGCCGTTGCCCAGATTTTCCATGACTGGCGTCAGTGTGTCATTTGCTTAATACAAATTCCTCGGCCTTGAAGAGTGATCTTCCCTGTAGAAAGGCTGAGGCCGCCTGCTCTGCCCCGCCGACTGCTCTCTGTTCATCATGCTGGGTTTGTGCACATCTCATATTAAGAAAGTATTTGGTTGTTTATGTGCTTATTGCTTTTTACGTTTTCCTCTTTAAAGTACAAGCTTATGAGGGCCGCGATCTTAAATGTCTTATTCACGTCTGTATTTCCAGAGCTTAGAAGGCTCCCTGGCAAAGAGTAATTGCTTAGTACTGTTTTAGTGTAGGTCTTCCCAACCGTGATGGCTCAGATGGTAAAGAATTTGCCTGCAATGAGGGAAAATTGGGTTCGCTCCCTGGGCTGGGAGGATCCCCTGGAGGAGGGAGCAGCTGTCCACTCCAGCATTCTTGCCTGGCGAATTCCATGGACAGAGGAGCCTGCAGGCTAAGTACAGTCCAAGGGGTCACACAGACCTGGACACGGCTGAGTGACTTTCAGTTTTACTTTCAGGTGTTACTAATAGTAAAGAACCTGCCTGCAAATGCAGGAGAGAAAGAGATGCAGGTTGATCCCTGGATCAGGAGGATCCCCTGGAGGAGGGCATGGCAACCCACTCCAGTATTCTTGTCTGGAGAATCCCATGGACAGAGGAGCCTGGTGGGCTACAGTCCATAGGGTTACACAGAGTCAGACACAACTGAAGTAACTTAGCATGCAGGCATTCATTTAATCAGAATTTTTTAAGCTTGAAATACTGCAGCTCCAAAAAAGAAATGTTTTACTTAAGATCACATGTTATACAAATGGCAGATTCAGATGTAGAACCCAGGCATGGCTATACTGAGTAATGATGGAGTCAGTTACTCTGGTGCCACTCACTGTTCCTCAGACAAGGCCTTAGATATATTAATTCAGATAATCCACACTAACAGCACAATTATTTTTTAATGTCCGTTTTAGAGTTGAGGAATTTGAGGCAGAAAAGTGAGTAATTTCCCCAGCTTCTCCTGGTTCCTCTTCAGCATCCATGATACTGCATTTCCACCGAAGCTGTTGCTTTTAGGGTGTTGTTCATTCTTTATTTGACAAAATCTAAGGATGCCTTTTAGTCCAAGCTTCTCTGCCCAGGTGAGGGAGAAGGGAATCAGAATACCAGTTTCCGCTTCTCCACAGAGCTTAATTCTCCAGAGCTGAGAAATGTAGTTTGCTTCCCTATAGGCATTCAGTGAATAGCTGTTGGTGTGTAAATAAATGATTGCAATGATATGTGCTCATGGAGAACATTTATTGCAGGATCAGGGAACCTGGTTGGCTGATAATGTTAATTGCTTACACTATATCATTTAAGCTTTCTAAGATTCTGATAACTAGGGAGTTATTAACCCTGTATGGTTGTGAGAGTTGGACTGTGAAGAAGGCTGAGCGCCGAAGAATTGATGCTTTTTAACTGTGGTGTTGGAAAAGACTCTCGAGAGTCCCTTGGACTGCAAGGAGATCCAACCAGTCCATTCTGAAGGAGATCAACCTTGGGGTTTCTTTGGAACGAATGATGCTAAAGCTGAAGCTCCAGTACTTTGGCCACCTCATGCGAAGAGTTGACTCATTGGAAAAGATTCTGATGCTGGGAGGGGTTGGGGGCAGGAGGAGAAGGGGACGACCAAGGATGAGATGGCTGGATGGCATCACGGACTCGATGGACGTGAGTCTGAGTGAACTCCTAGAGATGGTGATGAACAGAGAGGCCTGGCGTGCTGCAATTCATGGGGTTGCAAAGAGTCGGACACGACTGAGCGACTGAACTGAACTGAATCCTTCAAACCCACAAAAACTATGTGTCATCGTACTTGTTTACACTCCTGTTTTTGGTGAGGATTGAAGTTATGTTTGTAGAGTCAGACAAAACTAGATATTCTCCAAGTGATGCTGATACTGCTTAAGGTGGTAGCTGCAGGAACTGTGGGTTGCACTTTCCTTTGAGCTTCCGTTTACTCATCTCTAAAATGGACGTACTGTAGCACATCTCTAACGGCAAAGATGTATTGAAACTCTCTTGTGTAGAGTTCTTGACACGGTGCTAATTCACAGTGGAAAATCATGATGGGAGACTGGTTCTGGACAACAAGCAGACTTTGTTTTTCACACTCCATGCTCTCAAGCCTCTGCTCTGTCTCATGTAACTGAGGTAGTTTAGGAATGAGCAAGGCCTATGTCACACTACCGTGCCCCCTGCTCCTGGGAGAGAGGGTCCCTGGACTCCATCTGGGTTCAGTGTGTGGTCACAGAGAGAGAGGTCGGGCTGGAGGGAGGCTGGTGCCGGGCTCGGCTGTGTCTGACTCCTTGTGACCCCAGGGGCTGAATGCAACCCATGAGGCTCCCTTGTCCGTGGATTTCTCAGGCAAGAACATTGCAGTGCGTTGACGTGTCCTCCTCTAGAGGATCTTCACGGCCCAGGGATGGAGCCTGCAACTCCTGCGCTGGCAGGTGTATCCTTTACCACTCTCCCGACAGGGAACCCCCCAAGGAAAGCTAGGTCTAGACTTGAACTCCGGCTCTTCCACTTTTTAGTTGTGTGATCTTTGGAAGCTCACATGACTCCTTTAAGACTCAACAGTCTTTAAATCTGAGAAACGGCAGTGGCGCCTCCGTGGTGCGGCTGTGGGGACAGTGACATGAAGCACTGTGTGCAAACTGCAAAGCTCTGACTCAGTAATTGGTGCAATCTCCCGACAGGGAACCCCCCAAGGAAAGCTAGGTCTAGACTTGAACTCCGGCTCTTCCACTTTTTAGTTGTGTGATCTTTGGAAGCTCACATGACTCCTTTAAGACTCAACAGTCTTTAAATCTGAGAAACGGCAGTGGCGCCTCCGTGGTGCGGCTGTGGGGACAGTGACATGAAGCACTGTGTGCAAACTGCAAAGCTCTGACTCAGTAATTGGTGCAGAAGCGAACCAGAACACTGCCTTTTACACGAGGACTCTTGAGTGGAAATGCTGGTTGTGTCTCTAACGCTGACCTTCAACTGGGCACTCTTGTTTAGTTGCCTCCTTTCTGTTTCCACAGCTGTGAATGCAAGGCAAAACCAAGGCCACGCCCTGACATTGCATCCTGGGCCTGTTGGGTGTGTAATCATATTCGCCCGTCACGCTGGCATCTTTAATGGTTTTAAAGGTAGTTTTGACTTGACCATATTCTTGTTTAACTACCTTAAGCAAATTAATTAGCTTTGTGGAGCCCCTGATGCCATTAATTCATGGTCTATTAAATTCAGACCTAATTGAACTTTTTAATATTGTATCTTTACTACCTGATATAAGTGTCTTTTAAATTATAAGAACTGCTAAAGTTAATGCCTTGTTAAATAGCTACATATATATTGAAGTATAAAAAATTTCCAAGATTGCAAAGTAATCAAAATGTGGATTAAAACAAAGATGGTTCTATTTCTCTTTTATTAAAACCTCAAAATACCAAGAGTTTTGACTATGCAGCAGGAATAATAGAAGGGTCTCATATTTCTAGCTTGCAAAGAATGTGTAGACCTCTGCAACACTTTGATATCTGAAATTTAACCAGTAAACATTTGTTAACTGAAATATATAAACGAAGAAATAAGCTCCTTAAAACCAGCAAATCACAAGTACTGATTCATGCTCAGGAGGATGGTTATAATTGAAAAGAGAGAAATCCTAAGTATTGGTGAGGATGTTCAGAAATTGGAAGGCTCATGTGTAGTTGGTTCAGTTCAGTTCAGTTCACTCGCTCAGTCCTGTATGACACTTTGGGACCCTGTGAAA
>SJYC01059845.1:0-19671 GCA_006408675.1 Madoqua kirkii
CTGAAAATCTTTTTTTTTTTGGTATTCATTTTGTATTTACATCCATCCTGACATCCATTTTTGACATCCATCTTTAAAGTAGTAGGTTGAGGGGCAGAAAGGCAACATGCAGTTTATTGTTTGTTTATTTTTAATTTTTGGCTGTGCTGGGTCTTTGCTGTGACATGTGGCTTTCTCTAGTGGTGGCTTCTCTAGTTGCAGAGCATGGGCCCCAGGCATGTGGGATCTTAGTTCCCCAAGCAGGGATCGAATCCAAGTCCCCTGCATTGGATGGTGGATTCTTAACCACCAGACCACCAGGGAAGTCCCCTCTCTACACACAGTTTTAGATCTATAGAGACATACTAGATTTGTTCCAATGTTCAGGACTTCAAAAGTTTGTTAAAAAAAAAACTGGCTTATAATGATTTTCAGATGAGCTCAAAGAATATTTGATTAGTATTAATTCATTTCAGATTTAAAAGTTGAGATGAACACAGTTATAGAACTATATAAAATTACTATTTTCTGTTTGGGAAGAATTTTGATGACTACACTGCTCTTGCATAGTCTATGCAATGTCAATGGAGCAGACTAAATTTTAGCTTTAGTAATGACTGATGGTGATATTCTTGAATAATCTTATCAATAGTTGAACAAATACAGCTGACCTAAATATGTTCTTGTTATTGGTCAGTTACTAAGTCATGTCTGACTCTTTGAGACCCCATGGACTACAGCATGCCACGTCTCCCCATCCCTCACTATCTCCTGGAGTTTGCCCAAGTTCAAGTCCATTGAATTGGTGATCCTATCCAACCATCTCATCCTCTGCCACCTTCTTCTCCTTTTGCCTTCAGTCTTTGCCAGCATCAGCGTCTTTTCCAGTGAGCTGGCTCTTGGCATCAGATGCCCAAATTATTGAAGCTTCAATAGCATCGGTCCTTCCAATAAGTATTCAGGGTTGATTCCCTTTAGAGTTGACTGGTTTGGTCTCCCTGTTGTCCAAGAGACTCTCAAGAGTCTCCTCCAGCACCACAGTTTGAAAGCATCAATTGTTTAGTGCTCAGCCTTCTTTATGGTCCAGTTCTCACATCCATTCATGACTACTGGAAAGACCATAGCTTTGACTCTATGGACCTTATGTTTGTGCTTTCTAATACATTGTCTAGGTTTGGCATAGTTTTCCTTCTAAGAAGTAAGCATCTTCTAGAAACATAATATTATTCAAAGTTGTCATTTATGCAGATAAAATGTAATGTTTGATAAATTATTTTGGAAAATTTTAAGTTTGCCAAATCCAAAATTATAGAATTTATCTGTTTTTATTAACCAGATTGACTAGATAATGAACAGAACTGCAATTCACACTACATTCTATTATAATTATAAATTCAAATAAAATATGACTGTTTTCATATAATGTGATTTATTTTTATCTTTTCATTTTAATTTCCACTTGTATAGTTTGCTAGGGTTACTATAAATATCACAGACTGGATGGCTTAAACAATGGAAATTAATTATTTTACAGTTATGGAGGCTAGAAGTCCAATATTAAGGTGTTAGATCATTTGATTTCTTCTGAGGTCTCTCTCTGGCTTGCAGATGGCCACCTTCTTGGTGTATCCTCATATGGGCCTTTCTCTGTGTGCATACATCTCTAGTTTCTCTTTTTTGTGTGTGTTCAAATTTCCTATTCTAAGAACACCAGTCAGATTGGATTAGTACCCATCCTAATGGTCTTATTTTGACTTGATCGTCTTCTTAGAGACCTTGTCTCCTAACATTCTGAGGTACTAGGATTTAGGACTTCAACATATGCATTCTGGGGAGACACAGTTTAGCCCATAACACCAATGTAATTCACACAACTAGCCATATTTGTTGAGCCCTTCCTAGGAATCAGCACTGAGAAATACACAGGTGATACAATACAGATGAAGGGCCACAACAGAGACCTGGAGTTTCAGATGCTTATTACGTTATCCCAGGAGTGTCATAGAGTTGATCGAGTTGCTTTCATTGAACTTACAACTTAATGAAGGGAAATTCAATTAAGAGTTAAGAAGCCAAATAGCTACATATTTATAGAAGAATGATAAATTCTTTGAAGGTAATGAAAGTGCATATGATAAAGATCAATGAATGGAAGGGGTGAGAGAGGAAGTGTTGGAAACCTGCATAGGTGAGATCTTTAAAAAAAGCATCCATGGAGGGGCTTTTCCTTTGAGGTGTGAGAGGTTGTGTTAAAATACACACACACACACACACACACACACACACACACACACACACACACCACAACTTTAAGGCAAAAAAAAAGACAAAAAAGCCCACAAATAACAAAAACCCCAAACTGAAATAAGGTCAAGGTAGTCTAAGCATAATGAATTTGTGAAATGAGACTGGATGGAGGCCCAACAAGTATTTGGATTCATATGATCCTGGATGCCTTGACAAGGAGTCTGGGTTTTATCTGAATCACAGTATGTAACATTTAAACATGTTTAAGTGAGAAACTATTTTTGCCTTAAAAACCTTACCCTGGCTGTTGTGAAGTGGAAGGAACAGAGTTGGCACAGGGAACGCAGGTAAAGGCAGTAAGTTGTTAAGAGCAGTGGTGATGGTGAACTGGATAAACCTAGTAGCAATGAAGACATGTAAAGCAGATCCATCCCCAATATATTTGAAGGGTAGAAATGACAAGCTTTGCAGAAAAGTTGGATGCTGGAGTAAGTAGAACCAAGAATGAATTCCATGTTTGAGCAGCTAAATAGATATTAGTGCTGTGAAATGAAATATTTTCTGCTTTACACTCTACCAGTAAACAAGCCTTTTCCAAATGCAAATTTCTGAGCCCAGGTGAAAACTAAGCCAGGTATTCGGAAGCCATCAGCTACTTCTTCCTGAGTAAGCACTGAGGAGCTGGGGGATGTGAGAGGCGGCCATCTGACACATTTGCCTCTCATACAGTAAACAGGGAGTTAATATGTGAATAAGAAAGCAGGTTTGGCCCCAGATAGCTAGATGCATATGAAAGAAATGATTTTAGCAAGCCCGGACACTTGTACATTTTCATACCTAGAAGATCACTAAATCTCTTCACTTGAGATATTTAACTTTCTTTTAATTAACAGTTAGCTTTTAATATTCAGATTACCTGTCCCTTGTTGCAGACTTGTATATAGCCTGGCTCCTTCCTTGCCTCCGCAGAGTCAGCTCTCTTGAGGTCACCTACATGCCCACTGAATAAAACCTGGGCATACATACCGAGGAAACCAGAACTGAAAGAGACACATGTACCCCAATGTTCATTGCAGCACTGTTTTAATAGCTAGGACATGGAAGCAGCCTAGATGTCCATCAGAAATGGATAAGAAAGCTGTGGTACATATACAAAATGGAGTATTACTCAGCCATTAAAAATAATACATTTGAATCAGTTCTATTGAGGTGGATGAAACTGGAGCCTATTATACAGAGTGAAATAAGTCAGAAAGAAAAACACCAATGCAATATACTAATGCATATATATGGAATTTAGAAAGATGTTAACGATAACCCTGCAGCCATGAAATTAAAAGATGCTTACTCCTTGGAAGGAAAGTTATGACCAACCTAGATAGCATATTGAAAAGCAGAGACATTACTTTGCCAACAAAGATCCATCTAGTCAAGGCTATGGTTTTTCCAGTAGTCATGTATGGATGTGAGAGTTGGACTGTGAAGAAAGCTGAGCACCGAAGAATTGATGCTTTTGAACTGTGGTGTTGGAGAAGGCTTTTGAGAGTCCTTTGGACTGCAAGGAGATCCAACCAGTCCCTTCTAAAGGAGATCAGCCCTGAGATTTCTTTGGAAGGAATGATGTTAAAGCCGAAACTCCAGTACTTTGGCCACCTCATGTGAAGAGTTGACTCATTGGGAAAGACTCTGATGCCGGGAGGGATTGGGGGCAAGAGGAGAAGGGGACGATAGAAGATGAGATGGCTGGATGGCATCACTGACAAGATGGACGTGAGTCTGAATGAACTCCGGGAGTTGGTGATGGAGAGGGAGGCATGGTGTGCTGCGATTCATGGGGTTGCAAAATGTCAGACACGACTGAGTGACTGAACTGAACTGAACGACAACCCTGTATGCGAGACAACAAAAGAGACACAGATGTATAGAACAGTCTTTTGGACCCTGTGGGAGAGGAAGAGGGTGGGATGATTTGGGAGAATGTCATTGAAACATATATAATATCGTATATGAAATGAATTGCCAGTCCAGGTTTGATGCAGGATACAGGATGCTTGGGGCTGGTGCACTGGGATGACCCAAAGGGATGGTGTAGGGAGGGAGGTGGGAGGGGGCTTAAGGATGAGAAACACGTGTATAACTGTGGCAGATTCATGTTGATGTATGGCAAATTCAATACAATATTGTAAAATAATTAGCCTCCAATTAAATAAATTTATATTTAAAAAAACTCAATTCTCAACTTTCTGGTTGCCATTATTTTTATAGATGACAGTGCTATTTGCTGTGAAGGAGTGTGTATGTGCGTGTGGGAGGGGAAGAGTTGGAGTAGGAAGGGTAGAGATTTACATAGGGAGTGAGCTTGAGAAGAGGTGTTGAGATATGTTTCAGTTCAGCTCAGTTCCTCAGTCGTGTTCAACTCTTTGTGACCCCATAAACCACAGCATGCCAGGCCTCCCTGTCCATCACCAACTCCTGGAGTCCATCCAAACTCATGTCCATTGAATCAGTGGTGTCATCCAACCATCTCATCCTCTGTCATCCAAGGGAGGGAGGTGGGAGGGGGCTTAAGGATGAGAAACACGTGTATAACTGTGGCAGATTCATGTTGATGTATGGCAAATTCAATACAATATTGTAAAATAATTAGCCTCCAATTAAATAAATTTATATTTAAAAAAACTCAATTCTCAACTTTCTGGTTGCCATTATTTTTATAGATGACAGTGCTATTTGCTGTGAAGGAGTGTGTATGTGCGTGTGGGAGGGGAAGAGTTGGAGTAGGAAGGGTAGAGATTTACATAGGGAGTGAGCTTGAGAAGAGGTGTTGAGATATGTTTCAGTTCAGCTCAGTTCCTCAGTCGTGTTCAACTCTTTGTGACCCCATAAACCACAGCATGCCAGGCCTCCCTGTCCATCACCAACTCCTGGAGTCCATCCAAACTCATGTCCATTGAATCAGTGGTGTCATCCAACCATCTCATCCTCTGTCATCCCCTTTTGCTCCTGCCCTCAATCTTTCCCAGCATCAGGGTCTTTTACAATGAGTCAACTCTTCACACCAGGTGGCCAAGTATTGGAGTTTCAGCTTCAACATCATTCCTTCCAATGAACACCCAAGACTGATCTCCTTTTGGATGGACTGATTGGATCTCCTTGCAGTCCAAGGGACTCTCAAGAATCTTATCCAACACCATAGTTCAAAAACATCAATTCTTCTGCACTCAGCCTTCTTTATAATCCAACTCTCACATCCGTACATGACCACTGGAAAAACCATAGCCTTGATCTGTGAGTTTAGATTGGTCCATTTTTTCCCTATTTAATAAAACATTCTATTTTTGAAAGAATAATTCTAAATACATATATATTATGAATTTCAACCTTGAATTTTGAATGAGCATTAAATTAACCACAAAAGCTGACATTTCAGACTGAAGAAATCTGCCACAATTTGATATGGTGACTGCAGCCAATACTTCAGCATTAGACCTCAAGTCACTTGGAAGAGCTGAAGATCTAAAGGACATTGGGGAATAAGACAGAGAGGGTGAAGCCAGAAGGCAGAGATACATCATGGAATGAAGGAAAGTATCAAGAGTGGGCCCAGGAGGGCAGGAGAGATGGGCAAGATGAAGAGGAGAAAACAGATCCAGCTTCGCTTTCCAATTACGTCCATTTTTTTGGAGACCTGGAGTATCAGGTGCTTATGTTATCCTAGAAGTGTCATAGAGATGATCAAATACAGACATGTTATGAAAGCAGAATAAAAAGTACATGAAGCTGGAGGAAAAAAATATCCATTTATTAATGATAACTAAAGACTCAGAATTAAAATGATATCTGTGAGCTTAACTTCCTTTCAGCTTCAGATTTGACTAAGGGCTTAGGCACAGCTCTTTTTCTTCTATACAATAGACTAGGTATTGGACATTTATAGATGACATAGATTCCAGACACTGTCAGAAGGTTTCATCTTTGTGTTCCTATCTAATTTGTTGGTGCTATTATTAAAGATGTCTTGGAGGGCTAATGTCAAATTATTTGAAACTAAAAGCTGTCATGCTAGGTTTTAAAAGTGCAATAGCAGAGTATTTTAGAACTTTAATGAAATTGCCAACCAAAATGCTTTTACCATGACTTTGCAAATTATAAATCTGGCAGAGATTTTAAGAAATGCTTGGCTGCTCTTGCTTTAGTGATTTAGTGAGGTTTAGTGATTTAGTAAACACTCCCTGTTAACAGTTTCTTAAATATTTAATGGTCTAAGCAGAAAGATAGAATGATAAACGGTTTGCTGTTGATAAAGAAAATAAATCATTTGATACTGTAGCCTAAAAGAATCTCCTGTTTCAATAAGTTAAGAAAGCCTTTTTGTTACTTTCAAATGTTTCTTAATTTTGAAAATAACTTATAATGAAAATCAGTGGTCAGGAAAATAAACTAGAATCTAATATGCATGAAATGTGTACTTGAGAATCTAAGTATAAACTACAGAGAATCTTAAATAGATGGGGCTTTCCTGGGGGCTCAGACAGTGAAGAATCTGCACACAATGCAGGAGACCCAAGTTTGATCTCTAAGTCAGGAAAATTCCCTAAAGAGGGAAATGACAACCCACTCCAATATTCTTGCCTGGAGAATTCCATGGACAGAGGAGCTTGGCAGGCCCGAGTCCATGGAGTCACAAAGAGTCAGACACGACTGAGCAACTAACACTTTCAACACTTTTTGATACAGATATGATCAAGAGTTGAATATGATTCTAAAGGTAGGAAAAAACACGTTAGTTATTCTGTCACTCTCAGCTTCTCTAGAAGTTTGTTGGCAGTAAAGATTCTTTTGAGTGTTTAAATTACTCTCAGGAATAAAGTGAGCTTTACCAGCAGTTCATTGCTAAGTAGATTGGCAGAAATCTTGGTATTTGTGTGTACAAAAGGCTAATCTTCATTTACCTATATAAGGATAGAGATCATCAGTAGGGCATGCATTTAAGTTATTGTTTTCCAATCAGTTCAGTCGCTCAGCCATGTTTGCAACTCCATGGACTGCAGGAGGCCAGGCTTCCCTGCCCATCGCCAACACCCAGAACCTACTCAAACTCATGTCCATCGTATGGGTGATGCCATACAACCATCTCATCCTTTGTCGTCCCCTTCTCCTTCTACCTTCAGTCGTCCCAGCATCAGGGTCTTTTCCATGGCCAAAGTATTGGAGTTTCAGCTTCAGAATCAGTCCGTCTAATGAATATTCAGGACTGATCTCCTTTAGGATGGACAGATTTGGTCTTCTTGCAGTCCAAGGGACTCTCAAGAGTCTTCTCCAAGTTGCTTTCTTTATAGTCCAACTCTCACATCCATATATGACTACTGGAAAAATCATAGCTTTGACTAGATGGACCTTTGTTGGTTAAAGTAATGTCTCTGCTTTTTAGTAAGCTGTCTAGGTTGGTCATAAGTTTTCTTCCAAGGAGCAAGCATTGTTAAATTTTGTGGCTGCAGTCACCATCTGCAGTGATTTTGGAGCCCCCACCACCCCCCAAATAAAATCTGCCACTGTTTCCACTGTTTCTCCTTCTATTTGCCTTGAAATGATGGGACCAGATGCCATGATCTTAGTTTTCTGAATTTTGAGTTTTAAGTCAACTTTTTCACTCTCCTCTTTCACTTTCATCAAGAGGCTCTTTAGTTCTATGCTTTCTGTAGTACTCATGATTCATTTTATTGGGTGTTCTAGAAAATCCCTTAAAGAATTTTTTCACTTTCTTCATTTTATAGATAAAAAAACTAAGCTCCATGTAGGTGAAATGTGCCCAGTCCACAACTGTTTAGTGGATACACTAAGTCTTGAATCCAAGGATTCTGATTGCTAGGTTAGTGCTTTTTAACTCACAATATTGCATTTTATAGGCTGGTCTCTCTTTCCAGTATATAAAATACTTGGACAGTTTCTTTATAAAAACTATGTTTGTACTTTGTTAGAAATGCTAACTGGACCTCAGTTTTTGTTAGAGATCTTTACCATATATATTAAGAACCTCAATTTACCAAGTGGGGGAAAAAAGGACTTGCTAAGAAGGGTGCACCAAGTTTAAAACAGATTATTCTATGTGCTTCCATGCAAAAATATTGACATCTTCTGACTAGCATTGATTAAGGTTTCCCATTTAGCCCAGTTATAGTTGTCTCTCATATTAGACATTTTGCCAACATTGTACAGAATGAAGGAAACATCTCTGGTCAATATTTTGAGAGATGCTCCTTGAAACATGTGAATTATATTTGTTGCTTTTGATTTTGTTAGCATAATTTTCAGCCTAACTGCTCCAGTAGACAAATTTAAGCTAAAGAGAATCAGGGTTTTCAGTTCAGTTCAGTCGCTCAGTCGTGTCCGACTCTTTGTGACCCCATGAATCGAAACACGCCAGGCCTCCCTGTCCATCACCAACTCCTGGAGTTCACTCAGACTCGCATGCATTGAGTCAATGATGCCATCCAGCCATCTCATCCTCAGTCGTTCCCTGCTCCTTCTGCCATCAATCCCTCCCAGCATCAAAGTATTTTCCAATGAGTCAGTTCTTCACATGAGGTAGCCAAAGTACTGGAGTTTCAGCTTTAGCATCATTCCTTCCAAAGAACACCCAGGCCTGATCTTCAGAATGGACTGTTTGGAAATCCTTGCGGTCCAAGGGACTCTCAAGAGTCTTCTCCAACACCACAGTTCAAAAGCATCAATTCTTCGGTGTTCAGCCTTCTTCACTGTCCAACTCTCACATTCATACATGACTACTGGAAAAACCGTAGCCTTGACTAGACGGACCTTAGTTGGCAAAGTAATGTCTCTGCTTTTGAATATGCTCTCTAGGTTTCTCATAACTTTTCTTCCAAGGAGTAAGCGTCTTTTAATTTCATGGCTGCAATCACCATCAGCAGTGATTTTGGAGACCCCAAAAATAAAGTCTGACACTCTTTCCACTGTTTCTCCATCTATTTCCCATGAAGTGATGGGACCAGATGCCATGATCTTCGTTTTCTGAATGTTGAGCTCTAAGCCAAATTTTCACTCTCCTCTTTTACTTTCATCAAGAGGCTTTTTAGTTCCTCTTTACTTTATACCATAAAGGTTGTGTCATCTGCATATCTGAGGTTACTGATATTTCTGCTGGCAATCTTGATTCCAGCTTGTGTTTCTTCCAGCCCAGCGTTTCTCATGATGTACTCTGCATATAAGTTAAATAAACAGGGTGACAATATACAACCTTGACATATTCCTTTTCCTATTTGGAACCAGTCTGTTGTTCCATGTCTAGTTCTAACTGTTGCTTCCTGGCCTGCATACAGATTTCTCAAGAGGCAGATCAGATGGTCTGGTATTCCCATCTCTTCCAGAATTTTCCACAGTTTATTGTGATCCCCACAGTTAAAGGCTTTGGTATGGTTAATAAAGCAGAAATAGATGTTTTTCTGGAACTCTCTTGCTTTTTCCATGATCCAGCAGATGTTGGCAATTTTATCTCTGGTTCCTTTGCCTTTTCTAAAACCAGCTTGAACATCAGGAAGTTCTTGGTTCATGTACTGCTGAAGCCTGGCTTGGAGAATTTTGAGCATTACTTTACTAGCACATGAGATGAGTGCAATTGTGCGGTAGTTTGAGCATTCTTTTGCATTGCCTTTCTTTGGGATTGGAATGAAAACTAACCTTTTCCAGTCCTGTGGCCACTGCTGAGATTTCCAGATTTGCTGGCATATTGAGTGCAGCACTTTCACAGCATCATCTTTCAGGATTTCATATAGCTCAACTGGAATTCCATCACCTCCCCTATTTTTGTTCATGGTGATGCTTTCTAAGGCCCACTTGACTTCACATTCCAGGATGTTTGGCTCTAGATTAGTGATCACATCATCTTGATTATCTGGGTCATGAAGATCTTTTTTGTACATTTCTTCTGTGTATTCTTGCCATCTCTTCTTAATATCTTCTGCTTCTGTTAGGTCCATACCATTTCTTTCCTTTATCAAGCCCATCTTTGCATGAAATGTTCCCTTAGTATCTCTAATTTTCTTGAAGAGATCTCTAGTCTTTCCCATTCTGTTGTTTTCCTCTATTTCTTTGCATTGATTGCTGAAGAAGGCTTTATCCCTTCTTGCTATTCTTTGGAACTCTGTATTCAGATGCTTATATCTTTCCTTTTCTCTTTGGCTTTTCGCTTCTCTTCTTTTCACAGCTATTTTTAGACCTTCACAAATAATACTTATTTTTTTAACCCCATGTCTAAGCAGATTTTCATACATTGAGGAAACATAAAAATATTGCAGAGTATATTAAACTTTTCACTAGTTACACTACAGTCAATTCAAGGTAAGTATTCATTTTCATGGTTGATATAGCAGTTTTCAAGCCCAAGCTCTTTATGGATTATATATAATGACACAGATGTGACACAGTCTATAGACGGTGAACACAAAAGGAGACCTGCCCTGAAGGAGTTAACTGTATAAGTTACATCAGAACAGTTCTGCCCAAAAGTTCAGCAAATGGAATGAGGGCTATGATAAACAGCTGAATATAGTGGAAGAGGAAAGATGTAATAATATGATACAAAATTTGGCAAATATCAAAGGGGAGATATTTTTTCTTTTGCCAAACAAGTGTAGAATCTTTACATCATTGATATTGGCAATGCTAACCTAAGTACTGTTTATTGAAATGCTGACGGTACAGTTCTGCACTGATTTCAGAAGACATTGTGTTGCCTATAGAATTGCCAGTGTCACGAGCAGCCAAAATAGTTTTGTTTGGTTTTCATTAAAATGCTGACCTGAACTGACACTGATTAATTTGTGATGGCTGGAAGGACCAAAATTTTGGAGCGACTTCACTGCAAAAAGACTACCCACTCCAGTATTCTGATGTGGAGAATTCCATGGATGGTATAGTCCATGAGGTTGCAGAGTCAGACAGGACTGAGTGACTTTTACTTCACTGCAAATGAGATTACTGTTTCCAAGCTGAACTTCCATGTGGTCATTGACTATATTAGTACCTTCAAGCAGTCTTACAAAGGTAAGTCAATAGCAGCATGTTTCTGAAGAAAAATAGAAAATCTCTTTGCCTACATCTATTTATTTCTTTGTTAGATTAATATTATGGAGGCTAGAATACTGGAGTGGGTAGCTGTTCCTTTCTCCAGTGGTCTTCCCAACCCAGTGATTGAACCCCAGGTCTCCTCATTGCAGGTGGATTCTTTATCAGCTGAGCCACCAGGGAAGCCCAACAATATAGGGGTGGGTAACCTATCCCTTCTCCAGGGGATCTTCCTCACCCAGGAATCAAACCAGGTTCTCCCACATTGCAGGCATAAAGAATCTGCCTGCAGTGCAGGAGACCTGGGTTCAACTCCTGGGTTTAGAAGATCCCCTGGAGGAAGGCATGGCAACCCACTCCAGTATTCTTTGCCTGGAGAATCCCCATGGACAGAAGAGCTTTGTGGGCTATAGTCCATGTGGTTACAAAGAGTTGGACACAACTGAGCAACTAAGCACATCTATTTCTTGATATTTATTTTGGACAGATTTTCCTTGACTTCATTTTAAAGTAGAGTGACACATATAAAGAGCAGGTAAGGAATTGTGCAGACAGTAAGAGATTGCTTTGTAGAGTAATTGCATTACTTCAGTTGAAATTCTAACCTCGAGTGTGGCCATATTTGGAGATGGGGCCTTTAAGGAAATAATTAAGGTTAAATGAGATCCAGATAGAGTCTCATAGTGTTCTTAAAAGAAAAGACACCAAAGAACTCTCTTTTTGTTTTTCTATCTCCCTATGTGCAGAAGAGAGGTTCTATAAGCACACAGTAAGATGGAGACCATGGGCTTCCCTGATGGCTCAGCAGGTAAAGAATCTACCTGCCGTGCATAAGACACAGGAGACATGGGTTTGATCCCTGCATGGGGAAGACCCCTGGAGAAGGAAAATGGCAACCCATTCCCATTTCTTGCCTGAAAAATCCCATGGATGGAGCCTGGCATTTACAGTCTGTGGGGTCACAAAGAGTCATACACAATTGAGCAACTGATGCATGCACTCAAGATGGAGGCCATCTACAAGCCATGAAGAAGGCTCTCACCAGAAAATAAATTTGCAGAAACTTTGAACATGGATTTCTAGCACCCATAACACTGATAAAATAAATGTCTATTATTTAAATGCTCCCAACTGTTCTTGTGATATTTTGTTATGAAAACATGAGCAGATTGACATATCTGGTCATCTCAAATCATCTTCAGAACCTTTATTCCAATGTCAGCTTTTTCATTTGTATCCTCTAAACTTCCCTCCAATTACTCAAACACTCAAACTCATGACCTTATACTTTATTGCTCATTCCCAACTTGTAAAACCTAGTCTTTCCCTAATACTCTCTCTCAGTGAATGGCACTCTCTATCCTATAATGTAAGTCAGAACCCCAGGATTCACTCTTGACACTTCTTTCTTCCTTGTGCCCCATATTCCATCCATCCATCCATTGTTTTACATTCTTAGCATTACTTAAATCTGTCCACATTTCTCCTTTCCTGTTTCAAACATGGCCTTTTCAGTTCAGTTCAGTTTAGTTGCTCAGTTGTGTCTGACTCTTTGCAACCCCATGGACTGCTGCATGCCAAGCCTCCCTGTCCATCACCAACTCCTAGAGTTTCAACTCATGTCCATTGAGTCGGTGATGCCATCCAACCATCTCATCCTCTGTCATCCCCTTCTTCTCCTGCCTTAAGTCTTTCCCAACATCAGGGTCTTTTCTAATGAGTCAGTTCTTTGCATCAGGTGGCCAAAGTATTGGTACTTCAGCTTCAGCATCAGTCCTTCCAGTGAATATTCAGGACTGATTTCTTTTAGGATTGACCAATTGGATCTCCTTGCAGTCCAAGGTACTCCCAAGAGTTTTCTCCAACACCACAGTTTAAAAGCATCAATTCTTTGATACTCAGCTTTCTTTATAGTCCAACTCTCACATCCATACATGACTACTGTAAATACCGGAGCTTTGACTAGACAAAGCTTTGACTAGCTTTGACTCTTTTGGCAAAGTAATATCTCTGGTTTTTAATATACTAGGTTGGTCATAACTTTTCTTCCAAAGAGCAAGTGTCTTTGAATTTCGTGGCTGCAGTCACCATCTGCAGTGATTTTGGAGCCCCCCAAAACAAAGTCTGTCACTGTTTCCACTGTTTCCTCCATCTATTTGCCATGAAGTGATGGGACCAGATGCCATGATCTTTGCTTTCTGAATGTTGAGCTTTAAGCCAACTTTTTCACTCTACTCTTTCACTTTCATCGAGAGTCTCCTTAGTTCTTCACTTTCTGCCATAATTGTATCATCTGCATATTTGAGGTTATTGACATTTCTCCCGTCAATCTTGGTTCCAGCTTGTGCTTCATCCAGCCCAGTGTTTCTGATATACTGTGCATATAAGTTAAATAAGCAGGATGACAATATACAGCTTTTATATACTCCTTTCTCTATTTGGCCTGCCCAAGGCCCCATTATTTTTTTGATGTGACAGTCTCCTAACTGATTTCTTGGTGTCCATTGTCACCTTTCAATTCTCTCTTCTGTAACCATGGTGACAATTTAAAATTTTAGAGTAATCAAATATTTTAATAAAGGGTCAGTGATGCTTCAGAAACCTGGAGACTAGCTCAGCTGTCATCAAATCACCATGGCAGTCTACCAGCTAAGATGTGATAACTGAGTTTACCTCACAGAAGGATTCTGCTGCTGGCTGAATCACCATGAGTATGAATACAGACTGACTCAAAGCAGGAAGGAATGCGAATCTGAAGACCTAAGTACCACTGAATCACAGAACATACAAAACAAATCTTACCTCCCTTACCAAAAGGAGAAAGTGGGATAGTGGGTTCACTACTCAAGTTGACTAAACTATTTGTTAATGGAGAAACTCTGAAACAGAGTCAAACTGTTTGGCTGTGTCTGGGTTCCTGGGACTCATCTGAAGGGTCGATATCTGAAGGCAATTCATAGTTTATCTACTCCAGTGTCAAGTGATTAAAAAACAAAGTAGTAAACAGGTAAACACTTTGCATAACTGAGTTTCATACTAAAAAAATTCTTGATTCTGATGGTAATTCCTTCGATAAAATTCATAGAAAATACTAACAGTACAAGTACATGAAAGTCAGAAGTAAGAAAAGAAACAATTCAAGTTTATGCTTTGCAGGTATGTAATAAAGCAGTACCGTTGGGTGGTTTTGCTGAAAATGATAAATGAATAATAGGTGAAAGAAAAGAAAAAGATGCAATATTTCTCAGGGAGATAGTCATTGTTAGTGTCAGTACAGTATACTTCAGTTTCTTTAAGAGAGTCAATCTCTCAAGATAGCAAAATTATGTTAGAGTTGCCATATATGGGTCTTGAAATTATAATGAAATCCTTAGCTCAAACAGCTTCAGCTGTGGAAGTGAATGGGAAGAAGACAGAGGGAGCACCAACAAAAGACAACTGTGTTGGGGGAAGCAATAATAATTTCGATAGAAATGAATGCGGAGTAGGCATCAATGAAGACATAAACACTTAAAAGCTGTCAGTTTTGAATGGGACACTGAACCATTCTATGTCAAAACTTGTCAAGACCCAGGATAATGGTGATTCTGTTTTATTGTTCCTCAGTGTTCATACAAGCTAGATATTTGAAACAATGAAAGTGAGGAAAATAACAGTGTTTAGCAGAAAAGAATGATTAAAAGAAGTTACAGGTTGTAGATTCATGAAACCACAGGCCATGTAGCAATGTGTGGTTTATAATTGATATAGTCTCTGGATTGAGTGTTGATAGAATACAAAGCAAGCTAAGTTAGTATTGGAGCACCAGGAAAAACAGGAAGGATATTTAAAAAAATGAAAAATCACCAGATCATAAAGATGATAACAGCATAAGTTTAGTGAAAGACTTATTAAATACAGGCATGCCATGCTTTTTGAAAGTTTGTTTTATCCCATTTTGCTTTTATGAAAGACCTACATTAGTACCTCTTTTCACTAACTGAAAGAATCTTTAAGAGGATTTTTGCTTTTATAACAAAAGACGAATAGCAAAAATACTATTCAACATTTGTTATGCAGCCAGCCCTTGGGTAAAGCATCTGACTACAATGCGGGAGACCTGGGTTCAATCCCTGGGTCAGAAAGATCTCCTGGAGAAGGAAATGGCAACGTACTCCAGTATTCTTGCCTGGAAAATCCCATGAATGAAGGGGCCTGGTACGTTACAGTCCATGAGATCAGAAAGAGTCGAACACGACTGAGCGACTTCACTTTCTTAGGGAAGCGGTGCACATGCTGAGCAGCAAGAATGGCGCCACCAAGCGGCTTCCCTGGGAACTATACTCAGCTTCTCTACAGGACACCATGGCTTTAAACTGTTTCTGTAAGCATTTGTGCTTTATCTTGATTTATTCTGTGCATCGATTGGCAAAATGCGTCCAAAAGTAATTGTTCCTTTCTTTCCCACCATCTCAGCTTGTGAAAGGTTTTATAGGAAAGCTCTGCTTTTGAGTAGAGGAAAACTAGCACAAAGTTGGAATGTTAGAAAATAACAGCTAGCAGTGCACACTCTGATCAGAATTTGAGGGTTGGTATGTTAATTTCTCCAGTACTTTGGCCATCTCATGCGAAGAGTTGACTCATTGGAAAAGACTCTGATGCTGGGAAGGATTGGAGGCAGGAGGAGAAGGGGACGACCGAGGATGAGATGGCTGGATGGCATCACTGACTCGATGAACGTGAGTCTGAGTGAACTCCGGGAGTTGGTGATGAACAGAGAGGCCTGGCGTGCTGCAGTTCATGGGGTCGCGAAGAGTCAGACATGACTGAGTGACTGAACTGAACTGATGTTAATTTTGACTCAGAAAAAGTATACTCTAAAAGGAAACTCCTCACCCAGCGTTAGAAAAGAGAAACAAAGTATCTGCTATAGAAAACTACATTTCATCTGATTCTTGAGGAAAACAAAACTACCTTATGATGTGAGGAATTACAAAGTCAGAGAAAAAAATTAAAAAAGAAAAAAAACAGACTGACAAAACCAGCGGGATATGTATGGCTGGTTTGGTGAAAGTTAAAAAAAAAATGGCTGAACTTAAACATCACATCAAAGAACTGAAGATAGAATTAACATGGATAAAAGAGAAACAAAGTATCTGCTATAGAAAACTACATTTCATCTGATTCTTGAGGAAAACAAAACTACCTTATGATGTGAGGAATTACAAAGTCAGAGAAAAAAATTAAAAAAGAAAAAAAACAGACTGACAAAACCAGCGGGATATGTATGGCTGGTTTGGTGAAAGTTAAAAAAAAAATGGCTGAACTTAAACATCACATCAAAGAACTGAAGATAGAATTAACATGGATTCGAAAAGTTGACAAGAGGGATGATAGAGATGGTTTCCAGATTAGACATTTGCTGACAATCCAGCTGTGTTTACCGTTCGTGAATCCCCCAGGAGAAAAGTAACAAAATCAATATAGAGGAGCTGCTGGTGGACTCAGAGTTCAGGGTAAAGTTGAAAGGTTGTTGCTGAGCCATACAAGATGCTGGGATTCTTGGACACCAGAGGAGAATTCAATCTGAGGCAGTAACAAGGCTTGATCACTCAGAAATTTTCTGTAATGAAGTTTTATTAAAGTGCAAAAGAGACAGAGAAAGCTTCTGACATAGACATCAGAAGGGAGCAGAAAGAATGCCCTCCTGCTAGTCTTTAGCTATTTGTTATATAGCTACAGTTCAGTTCAGTTCAGTCACTCAGTCCTGTCTGACTCTTTGCAACCCCATGAATCACAGCACGCCAGGCCTCCCTGTCCATCACCAACTCCCGGAGTTCACTCAGACTCACTTCCATCAACTCAGTGGTGCCATCCAGCCATCTCATCCTCTGTCAACCCCTTCTCCTCCTGCCCCTAATCCCTCCCACATCAGAGTCTTTCCCAATGAGTCAACTCTTCCCATGAGGTGGCCAAAGTACTGGAGTTTCAGCTTTAGCGTCACTCCTTCCAAAGAAATCCCAGGACTGATCTCCTTCAGAATATAGCTACAAGCAGTCTACTAATTAGAGAAAGGAAATGGTTCAAAACTCAGAGATTGGCACTAGGTCCCTCATCCTTGTCCCTGGGATTCTCCAGGCAAGAACACTGGAGTGGGTTGCCGTTTCCTTCTCCAATGCATGAAAGTGAAAACTGAAAGTGAAGTTGCTCAGTCGTGTCTGACCCTCAGCGACCCCATGGACTGCAGCCTGCCAGGTTCCTCTGTCAGTGGGATTTTCCAAGCAAGAGTACTGGAGTGGGGTGCCATTGCCTTCAAGGGGAAAAAGTATAACACTAGTAGTTTGTTTCCTCCTGCCACTTAAGAGAGAGATCAAAAATGTCTGACACTTGCAGCCTATTTCCTCTGTTTGGAGACCCCTGGCCTTCCTGCCTGTTACCCTCTCAAAGTGTTCAGAAAAAATGGCTGAAAGTGCTGACCAGATCAGATGTACCAGAAGAAAAACAAGCTTTTTTTTTTGTTTGTTTAATATAAATTTATTTATTTTAATTGGAGGTTAATTGCTTTACAATATTGTATCGGTTTTGCCATACATCAACATGAATCTGCCACAGGTATACACGTGTTCCCCATCCTGAAGCCTCCTCCCAGAACATGGAAGCAACCTAGATGTCCATCAGCAGATGAATGGATAAGAAAGCTGTGGTACATATACACAATGGAATATTACTTGGCCATTAAAAAGAATACAGTTGAATCAGTTCTAATGAGGTGGATGAAACTGGAGCCTATTATACAGAGTGAAGTAAGCCAGAAAGAAAAACACCAATACAGTATACTAACACATATATATGGAATTTAGAAAGATGGCAACGATAACCCTGTATGTGAGATAGCAAAAGAGACACAGATGTAGAAAACAATCTTTGTAATCAGGATTCAGTGAGCACACTGCCACACTTTACCGCCACGCTTTCCTTCCATCTATTTACTGAAGATATATTGAAAATAAACAGTAAGACATTAATTGATTTAAAACAGACTGTGCCTATTTGTATACAAATTTTTCTCTGTAATAAATAATTAAGAGAGGATCAATCATGTGCCTTTGGGGTAAAAATAGTTGTATTTGAAAGAATATCACTTAAGTTCACAATATATGAGGAAAAAGAACAGTAACCACAACCACTTTCAAGCAAATTAAAATGTTACAACGATTTTAGATATGGTGTGGTATAAGTGTGATATAAAATATATTCAGGAAATTTGAGATTTGTAAACATTCAAAGAATTATTTGTTTATATGATCAAGGAATCATATAAATGATATTATTTTGAAAAACACTTGAAGAAGTAGACATTTCTAGAAACCCTGCCATTTGTGACAACACAGATGATCTTGGAGGATCTTATGGTAAATGAAACAAGCCATTTACAGAGGAACAAGTAACTACATGATTTCATTTATATGAGGAATCAGTTTAACTGTTTCAGATTCCTCATATAAATGAAATCATGTATTTCTGCTTTATTGACTATGCCAAAGCTTTTGACTGTGTGGATCACAATAGGCTGTGGAAAATTCTGAAAAAGATGGGAATACCAGACCACCTGACCTGCCTCTTGAGAAACCCGCATGCAGGTCAGGAAGCAACAGTTAGAACTGGACATGGAACAATAGACTGGTTCCAAATAGGAAAAAGAGTACATCAAGGCTGTATATTGTCACCCTGCTTATTTAACTTATATGCACAATACATCATGAGAAGTGCTAGGCTGGAGGAAGCACAAGCTGGAATCAAGATTGCTGGGAGAAATATCAATAACCTCAGATATGCAGATGACACCACCCTTATGGCAGAAAGTGAAGAGGAACTAAAAAGCCTCTTGATGAGAGTGAAAGAGGAGAGTGAAAAAGTTGGCTTAAAGCTCAACATTCAGGAAAAGAAGATCATGGCATCCGGTCCCATCACTTCATGGGAAATACATGGGGAAACAGTGGAAACAGTGACAGACTTTATTTGAGAGGGCTCCAAATTCACTGCAGATGGTGACTGCAGCCATGAAATTAAAAGACACGACTCCTTGGAAGAAAAGTTATGACCAACCTAGATAACATATTGAAAAGCAGAGACATTACTTTGCCAACAAAGCTCTGTTGAGTCAAAACTATGGTTTTTCCAGTGGTCATGTATGGATGTAAGAGTTGGACTATGAAGAAATCTGAGTGTCAAAGAATTGATGCTTTTGAACTGTGGTGTTGGAGAAGACTAGAGAGTCCCTTGGACTGCAAGGAGATCCAACCAGTCCATTCTAAAGGAGATCAGCCCTGGGAATTCTTTGGAAGGAATGATGCTAAAGCTGAAACTCCAGTACTTTGGCCACCT
>SJYC01059846.1:0-32215 GCA_006408675.1 Madoqua kirkii
ATACAAAGCAAGCTAAGTTAGTATTGGAGCACCAGGAAAAACAGGAAGGATATTTAAAAAAATGAAAAATCACCAGATCATAAAGATGATAACAGCATAAGTTTAGTGAAAGACTTATTAAATACAGGCATGCCATGCTTTTTGAAAGTTTGTTTTATCCCATTTTGCTTTTATGAAAGACCTACATTAGTACCTCTTTTCACTAACTGAAAGAATCTTTAAGAGGATTTTTGCTTTTATAACAAAAGACGAATAGCAAAAATACTATTCAACATTTGTTATGCAGCCAGCCCTTGGGTAAAGCATCTGACTACAATGCGGGAGACCTGGGTTCAATCCCTGGGTCAGAAAGATCTCCTGGAGAAGGAAATGGCAACGTACTCCAGTATTCTTGCCTGGAAAATCCCATGAATGAAGGGGCCTGGTACGTTACAGTCCATGAGATCAGAAAGAGTCGAACACGACTGAGCGACTTCACTTTCTTAGGGAAGCGGTGCACATGCTGAGCAGCAAGAATGGCGCCACCAAGCGGCTTCCCTGGGAACTATACTCAGCTTCTCTACAGGACACCATGGCTTTAAACTGTTTCTGTAAGCATTTGTGCTTTATCTTGATTTATTCTGTGCATCGATTGGCAAAATGCGTCCAAAAGTAATTGTTCCTTTCTTTCCCACCATCTCAGCTTGTGAAAGGTTTTATAGGAAAGCTCTGCTTTTGAGTAGAGGAAAACTAGCACAAAGTTGGAATGTTAGAAAATAACAGCTAGCAGTGCACACTCTGATCAGAATTTGAGGGTTGGTATGTTAATTTCTCCAGTACTTTGGCCATCTCATGCGAAGAGTTGACTCATTGGAAAAGACTCTGATGCTGGGAAGGATTGGAGGCAGGAGGAGAAGGGGACGACCGAGGATGAGATGGCTGGATGGCATCACTGACTCGATGAACGTGAGTCTGAGTGAACTCCGGGAGTTGGTGATGAACAGAGAGGCCTGGCGTGCTGCAGTTCATGGGGTCGCGAAGAGTCAGACATGACTGAGTGACTGAACTGAACTGATGTTAATTTTGACTCAGAAAAAGTATACTCTAAAAGGAAACTCCTCACCCAGCGTTAGAAAAGAGAAACAAAGTATCTGCTATAGAAAACTACATTTCATCTGATTCTTGAGGAAAACAAAACTACCTTATGATGTGAGGAATTACAAAGTCAGAGAAAAAAATTAAAAAAGAAAAAAAACAGACTGACAAAACCAGCGGGATATGTATGGCTGGTTTGGTGAAAGTTAAAAAAAAAATGGCTGAACTTAAACATCACATCAAAGAACTGAAGATAGAATTAACATGGATTCGAAAAGTTGACAAGAGGGATGATAGAGATGGTTTCCAGATTAGACATTTGCTGACAATCCAGCTGTGTTTACCGTTCGTGAATCCCCCAGGAGAAAAGTAACAAAATCAATATAGAGGAGCTGCTGGTGGACTCAGAGTTCAGGGTAAAGTTGAAAGGTTGTTGCTGAGCCATACAAGATGCTGGGATTCTTGGACACCAGAGGAGAATTCAATCTGAGGCAGTAACAAGGCTTGATCACTCAGAAATTTTCTGTAATGAAGTTTTATTAAAGTGCAAAAGAGACAGAGAAAGCTTCTGACATAGACATCAGAAGGGAGCAGAAAGAATGCCCTCCTGCTAGTCTTTAGCTATTTGTTATATAGCTACAGTTCAGTTCAGTTCAGTCACTCAGTCCTGTCTGACTCTTTGCAACCCCATGAATCACAGCACGCCAGGCCTCCCTGTCCATCACCAACTCCCGGAGTTCACTCAGACTCACTTCCATCAACTCAGTGGTGCCATCCAGCCATCTCATCCTCTGTCAACCCCTTCTCCTCCTGCCCCTAATCCCTCCCACATCAGAGTCTTTCCCAATGAGTCAACTCTTCCCATGAGGTGGCCAAAGTACTGGAGTTTCAGCTTTAGCGTCACTCCTTCCAAAGAAATCCCAGGACTGATCTCCTTCAGAATATAGCTACAAGCAGTCTACTAATTAGAGAAAGGAAATGGTTCAAAACTCAGAGATTGGCACTAGGTCCCTCATCCTTGTCCCTGGGATTCTCCAGGCAAGAACACTGGAGTGGGTTGCCGTTTCCTTCTCCAATGCATGAAAGTGAAAACTGAAAGTGAAGTTGCTCAGTCGTGTCTGACCCTCAGCGACCCCATGGACTGCAGCCTGCCAGGTTCCTCTGTCAGTGGGATTTTCCAAGCAAGAGTACTGGAGTGGGGTGCCATTGCCTTCAAGGGGAAAAAGTATAACACTAGTAGTTTGTTTCCTCCTGCCACTTAAGAGAGAGATCAAAAATGTCTGACACTTGCAGCCTATTTCCTCTGTTTGGAGACCCCTGGCCTTCCTGCCTGTTACCCTCTCAAAGTGTTCAGAAAAAATGGCTGAAAGTGCTGACCAGATCAGATGTACCAGAAGAAAAACAAGCTTTTTTTTTTGTTTGTTTAATATAAATTTATTTATTTTAATTGGAGGTTAATTGCTTTACAATATTGTATCGGTTTTGCCATACATCAACATGAATCTGCCACAGGTATACACGTGTTCCCCATCCTGAAGCCTCCTCCCAGAACATGGAAGCAACCTAGATGTCCATCAGCAGATGAATGGATAAGAAAGCTGTGGTACATATACACAATGGAATATTACTTGGCCATTAAAAAGAATACAGTTGAATCAGTTCTAATGAGGTGGATGAAACTGGAGCCTATTATACAGAGTGAAGTAAGCCAGAAAGAAAAACACCAATACAGTATACTAACACATATATATGGAATTTAGAAAGATGGCAACGATAACCCTGTATGTGAGATAGCAAAAGAGACACAGATGTAGAAAACAATCTTTGTAATCAGGATTCAGTGAGCACACTGCCACACTTTACCGCCACGCTTTCCTTCCATCTATTTACTGAAGATATATTGAAAATAAACAGTAAGACATTAATTGATTTAAAACAGACTGTGCCTATTTGTATACAAATTTTTCTCTGTAATAAATAATTAAGAGAGGATCAATCATGTGCCTTTGGGGTAAAAATAGTTGTATTTGAAAGAATATCACTTAAGTTCACAATATATGAGGAAAAAGAACAGTAACCACAACCACTTTCAAGCAAATTAAAATGTTACAACGATTTTAGATATGGTGTGGTATAAGTGTGATATAAAATATATTCAGGAAATTTGAGATTTGTAAACATTCAAAGAATTATTTGTTTATATGATCAAGGAATCATATAAATGATATTATTTTGAAAAACACTTGAAGAAGTAGACATTTCTAGAAACCCTGCCATTTGTGACAACACAGATGATCTTGGAGGATCTTATGGTAAATGAAACAAGCCATTTACAGAGGAACAAGTAACTACATGATTTCATTTATATGAGGAATCAGTTTAACTGTTTCAGATTCCTCATATAAATGAAATCATGTATTTCTGCTTTATTGACTATGCCAAAGCTTTTGACTGTGTGGATCACAATAGGCTGTGGAAAATTCTGAAAAAGATGGGAATACCAGACCACCTGACCTGCCTCTTGAGAAACCCGCATGCAGGTCAGGAAGCAACAGTTAGAACTGGACATGGAACAATAGACTGGTTCCAAATAGGAAAAAGAGTACATCAAGGCTGTATATTGTCACCCTGCTTATTTAACTTATATGCACAATACATCATGAGAAGTGCTAGGCTGGAGGAAGCACAAGCTGGAATCAAGATTGCTGGGAGAAATATCAATAACCTCAGATATGCAGATGACACCACCCTTATGGCAGAAAGTGAAGAGGAACTAAAAAGCCTCTTGATGAGAGTGAAAGAGGAGAGTGAAAAAGTTGGCTTAAAGCTCAACATTCAGGAAAAGAAGATCATGGCATCCGGTCCCATCACTTCATGGGAAATACATGGGGAAACAGTGGAAACAGTGACAGACTTTATTTGAGAGGGCTCCAAATTCACTGCAGATGGTGACTGCAGCCATGAAATTAAAAGACACGACTCCTTGGAAGAAAAGTTATGACCAACCTAGATAACATATTGAAAAGCAGAGACATTACTTTGCCAACAAAGCTCTGTTGAGTCAAAACTATGGTTTTTCCAGTGGTCATGTATGGATGTAAGAGTTGGACTATGAAGAAATCTGAGTGTCAAAGAATTGATGCTTTTGAACTGTGGTGTTGGAGAAGACTAGAGAGTCCCTTGGACTGCAAGGAGATCCAACCAGTCCATTCTAAAGGAGATCAGCCCTGGGAATTCTTTGGAAGGAATGATGCTAAAGCTGAAACTCCAGTACTTTGGCCACCTCATGGGAAGAGTTGACTCATTGGAAAAGACTCTGATGCTGGGAGGGATTGGGGGCAGGAAGAGAAGGGGATGGCAGAGGATGAGATGGCTGGATGGTATCACTGACTCGATGGATGTGAGTCTGAGTGAACTCCAGGAGTTGGTGATGGACAGGGAGGCCTGGCGTGCTGCGATTCATGGGATCGCAAAGAATTGGACACGACTGTGACTGAACTGAACTGAACTGAATGGAATCAGAAAGTTGCCATGATCTAGGGGGTGGAGGAATCTTGGTCAAAGGGTACAAGTTTTAAGTTATGTAAGTTCTGGAGATTGATTTTACAGCATATAGCTTAAAGTTAGCAATACTGTGTTTTATACTTAAAATTTGCTAAGAGATAGATGTTATGTTAAGTGTTCCTATCACAAAAAAACTCCATGAGTAAAGAAGTCAGGAGGAATTCTTTGGACATGATATATGCATTGTGTTGATTGTGGTGATGGTTTCATGGATGTATTAGTTCAGTTGTTCAGTCATGTCCAACTCTTTACTTCCGTGTCCATCACCAACTCCCAGAGCTTGCTCAAACTCATGTCCATCGAGTTGGTGATGCCATCTAACCATCTCATCCTCTGACGTACTCCTTTCTCAGTTTGGAACCAGTTCTTTGTTCCATGTCCAATCTCAACTGTTATTTCTTGACCTGCATACAGATTTCTCAGGAGGCAGATAAGGTGGTCTGTTATTCCCATCACTTGAACTCTCCACCGTTTATTGTGATCCACACAATCAAAGGCTTTAGTGTAGTCAATGAAACAGAAGTAGATGTTTTTCTGGAACTTTCTTGCTTTTTCTATGATCCAACAGATGTTGGCAGTTTGATCTCTGGTTACTCTGCCTTTTAAAAATCCAGTTTGAACATCTGGAAGTTCTCAGTTTGCATACTGCTGAAGCCTAGCTAGGAGAATTCTGAGCGTTACTTTGCTAGTGTGTGAGATGAGTGCAATTGTGCAATAGTTGGAACATTCTTTGGCCTTGCTTTTCTTTGGGATCAGAATGAAAACTGACCTTCGCCAGTCCTGTGTCCATTGCTGAGTGTAAGCCCTCCTCAGACAAGGCCTTCTCATTTTGCCTTTTTGCATTTCTTTTTCTTGGGGATGGTTTTGATTACCACCTCTTGTACAATGTTACGAATATGGCTATATAGTTATCTCTAAACTCATCATTACATTATACATATTTTTGTAGTCAATCATACCTCAATGAAATACCTAGTTAAAAAAATATCTTAGTGGGTTTCCATTGCTTGTAGGCTAATGACCAAAATTTTGAACATGACCCCTTGGTACAAGCATAGCCTAACATCCATCCTCCTTTTCCAAATCTTCATTCTTCTTTTTTTTACTTTTCTCACTCTTACTTTCTGTTCTTCATCCACACTTTTCCTCAGTGTGATTGGCTACTTCTCATTAAAGCTGATATCCTGTTTCTGGATCATCTCTACCTATTACATTCAAGCAGTTCTTCATAACATATTTCTCCTCCCTGAGACTATAGGATCAGTCTTCACTCTTTCTAAGAATCCTTCACTAGTCTCCTGCTCTGGGTCAGTTTCCTCTAAGAGTCCTACTTTGTCAGTACTTATTACAATTATAGTTTACATTGTATTATAATTAAATAACTCCCATCTCGCCATGAGAGGTCCAAGGATGCTGGCCCTCTGTCAGTTTTACTTATTACTTTATTCCCAGTGCCTAATACAGTGCCTCACACACATTAGGGATTTGATAGTTTTTGATAAAATTACCAAAATGATTCTAAATTAAACATGCAATGAGGACCTGCCTTGTTAATATTTCAGTTGTTTATAATTAAGTCAATTCAGTGAGATTAAATAATATTTCTAATAACATAAATGGAATCAAGACTTCAAATGATTTGTACATATGGTGCTAGCAGTTATCATTGATCTGTGTTGGGTGGATGAAGTCATTTGTGAATCCAATACAGCTCAGGCTCTTGAAAAATGTGGTTGCTACTACCAGTTGAGGGACAGCTTTTATGAGTAGACTTCACAGAAAAGATTGATGTTTGTACCCACTAATAATATCATGGTTATCTTACAGTATCTTTCTCTTTGAACACAAAGACACAAACGCATAAGCATCCACACCCAGGTTCGCTTTGTAGTCAGTCATGCCCACTTTCGGTTTAGTCCACAGTTGTCAGTCCTGCACTGAAACAGGCATTATAGGGTATTGAAAACCTCCTGATGGGAAACATTTTCTGTTTCATCTTTGTATCTTTAAGCTCTAACAGAATACTTGGCTCATAACACACTCTAAAAATTGTATGATGATTTAGTAAATTTAACGAATAAATAAATGTACAAAAGACAAGGAGCTCTTCAACTAGTACTAATGCACAAAGATGTTTGAGGGTGGAGAATGCTGCAGATATTTGGAGACTTGAAGTTTAGTGTCAGTAGTATTATTTCTTTCCTGATAAGATGATGCATACAGTGTTCTTTAAGAAGAAGTGATGAATTTTGACCAAAGCACTGTACTCCTTAAGACTATAATCAAGTTGCTAATGAAGCCTGAGTAAAGAACCAGGTGGACAAACATTACATTAATTTTTTTTTTTAAGTTTAGGAGGAAAATGTCAGAGTTATAGCAAAACCAGTGCCTATTTTACAGAGGTACTCACTGAATACAATATTGGAGACAAATTTGATAGACTACAAGACACTAGGCACTTTCTTCATTCTTGGCAAGAAAAGTTCAAGTAAAATTTGAATAATTGCTTGAGGGTATTTAGAAATGCATTAATTTTTTTTAACATGAATGCTGTGATGGCACATTTGAGAAAGAAGAAGCTCACAGTTGATAATGATACATTGCATTTAACATAAGCAACCTAATCTAATTCAGCTACTTCATCAGAAAATTTGAAAGGCAAATATTTGTTGCATTTCAATGATCACCCGATATATAAATCATTAGCAAATTTTGTTGGGGAGGTTATGAAGGATTTTGGTATTGATTGCTGACTCTAAAACTGAGTTAGAGTTAAATTAACTTGGAAACTTAGAATTTCTTTTTTGGTGCCCTCAACTCATGATTTATGCCACTAAATCACATTTTCTGTGAAATATAAGGTCATATATTTTATTTTAGGTTAGTAAAAAGCTAGGAAATTATGTACTTGATTTCCAATCTTATTTCATAAATATGCAACTTTTCCTTTCCTATAAACTAAGGTTTTTCAAGCCAGAAACTGTTCAGTTCTAAGAAGGACTCTAGCAGTTTTCTTTCTTTTGGTTACATAGTTTTGTGTTTAATTTTTAGACCACAATAAGGGAAAATCTGACTGTTGTTTAATTCACATTTGAATGTTTTGTGTCTGTATTATTATTTTTTAAATGATGCTGTACGTTTTAAGGACCTTTTCTAGAAACTGGTAATTAGTGAGAGAGGCCATTGTACTTTCACCATGGATTAAATATCTCATAACAACTTTGTGGAATGGACCTTAGAATGAAGGTAGAGAAAATCAGGTAGGGAGAGGAAGAAAAGTCCCAGCTGTCATCCAAACAGAAATATGCTTGGATTCTTATTACCACATTTTCCTGGGAAGTATAACTTAGGGGCCCATTTGGGTTGAGTTTGTTGTTGTTTTTAAGCTGCTAAGTCATGTTCAGTCCGTTTGCTATGCCATCGACTGTAGCCCACCAGGCTCCTCTGTCCATGGGATTTCCCAGGCAAGAATACTGGAGGGGGTTGCCATTTCCTTCTCCAGGGGATTTTCCCGACTCAAGGATTGACCAGCGTCTCCTGAATTGCAGGCAGATTCTTTGTGGCTCATACATTAAAGAATCTGACTGCAATAGAGGAGACCCAGGTTCAGCTCTTGGGTTGGGAAGATCCCTGGAGAAAAGAATGGCAACCCACTCCTGTATTCTTGCCTGAAGAATTCCAAGGACAGAGGAGCCTGGTGGACTACAGTTCATGGCATCGCAATGTCAGACACTACTGAGTGATTAACACTTTTACTTTTTTCTTCTTTGTCACTGAGCCACCTGGGAAATCCCAGGGACTGAATTATGCCTCCTTCAAAGTCATAAGTTGAAGCCCTAACCCCCAGTACTTCAGAATGTAAGCTTATGTACAGATAGAATATTTAAAGAGGTAATTTAGGGTGGGCCCTAGACCTCCATGGACAGAGGACCATGGTGGGCTACAGTCCATGGGGTCACAAAGAGTCGGACACGACTGAGCGACTAACATTTTTACTTCACTTTCTTTTCTAGTCCAATCTGACTGGTATCCTAAAGAAGAAACTTGGACCTACAGATACCAGGGCCACGCAAGCATGGAGGGATGACTGTGTGCAGAGGCGGCAGGTGGGTGACCACCTGCAAGCCAAGGAGAGGCCTCAGGAGAAGCCACACCTGCTGACACCTTGGTCTCCGACTTTAGATCAAGTCCAAGAAATAAACTTCTATTGTTCAAGATTATTGTTTCTGTTTTGTAAACTAATCTGTGCTTATTCGTTATGGCAGCCCCATTCAAAAATTACAGAGGCATGGAAGATACTCAGTGAGCTCTGCTTTGTGTCAGACAGCATTAGGGGCTCCTTGTATGCATTTAGCTCATCACATGTTGGTGTCAGTTTTAAGCAGTGTAGACAGAGTCAGAGTCAGTGGGAGAAGACTTCTGTTTGAAAGATGAGTATAAATTTTATTATGGGTTGAATTGTGTCCCCCTCAAAAGATATGTTCAAGTCCTACACCCAGTACCTCATAATGTGACATTTTTGGAAAGTTGGGTCTTTGCAGATGTAGTCAAGTTGGGATGAGGTCATAAGGATGGATCTTAATGCAATATGACCCATATCCTTATATAAAGGGGACATTTGGACACAATTGTGCATGTGGGGGTCTTCCCTGGTGGCTCAGACTGTAAAGAATGCACCTTATTACAGAAGACATGGGTTCAGTCCCTGGGTTGGGAAGATCCCCTGGCGGAGGGCATGTCAGTCCACTCCAGTACTCTTGCCGGGAGAATCCCATGGCCAGAGGAGCCTGGTGGGCTCCTCACAAAGAGCCAGACCTGACTGAAGAGCCAGCACACAGGCACATAGACTAGTTTGCTAATCTCAAGCTACCATTCCTTCCTTCTGTCACTCCCTCCCCGCCTTGGCAACTACAAGTCTGCTCTCTATGTCTGTGAGTCTGCTTTTTGTTTCATGTCATATTTTAGATTTCATGTAAGTGATATCATATGGTCTTTGTCTTTCTCTTTCTAACTTACTTCTTTAGCATGTTAATATCTAGGTCCATCTATGTTGCTGCAAAATGGCATTATTTCATTCTTTTCTATGGATGAGTAATATTCCATTGTATGTATGTACCACATTTTCTTTATGCGTTCATCTTTCGGTGTACATTTAGGTTGCTTCCATGTCTTGGCTATTGTGTGTAGTGTTGCTGTGAACATAGGTGCGTATCTTTTCAAATTGTAGTTTTGTCTGGGCGTATGTCCAGGAGTGGGATTTTTGGATCATATGGCAACTCTGTTTTTACTTTTTTGAGGCATCTTTCTACTGTTTTCCATAATGGCTGCACCAATTTGCATTCCTACCAAGAGTGCAAGTGGATTTCCTTTCTCCATACCCTCTCCAACATTAATTATTTGTGAACTTTTAAATGTCGACATTCTGTTATGAGGTGATACCTCATTATAGTTTTTATTTGTATTTCTCTATTAACTAGTGATGCTGAGCATCTTTTCATGTGTCTTTTGGCCATCTGTATGTCTTCTTTGGGAATGTCTATTTAGGTATTTTTCCCATTTTAAAATTTTTGTTTTTGTTTTTGAATCATATGAGCTTTTTGTATATTTTGGAAATTAAGCCTTTGTCAGTTGGATCATTTGCAAATATTTTATCCCAGTTCATAGACTGTATTTTTGTTTGTTTGTTTGTTTGTTTCCTTTGCTGAGCAAAGGCTTGTAGATTTGATTTGGTTCCACTTGTTTTTTTACTTTTATTTTTATTTCTCTGGGAGACTGACCTAAGAAAATACTGGTACAATTTATGTCAAGAACAAACTTCTTTAAATAGCTGTTTCAATCTGCTCTCACTATAGCCTTCCTTAAACTTTATTCCTCAGTCCACTGGTTGCTGTTCTCACAACCTATCTCACCTTGATAGTGCTCTTGTTGATTTTACCAAATTGAATTGACCTTTTGAAGTCCTCATCTTCCTTGACATCTCTGCATTGTTGAAAATTTCCTTGTTGAAAATTCTCTTCTCTCTGGAAAGAAAGCTCCTGTTTCTTTCTGCCTAGTTGGCTAGCCCTTTTCAATATTGAGGCAATTTCTTTTAACCCTTAAATGCTGAAATTTTCCAGATGTCAACTATTAAGGGCCTGAGGTTTTACTTTAATTACTGGTTCATCTACCACAGTTTCATGCAACTCTTGGGTCAGAGACATGGGATCATTTTATTCACAGCACTGGCAGTGGCTAGAGAATTAGAATTTGCATTGTTCTCTGAACTCTGATTCCCATAGGTTGACACAAAGAAGGCCACTCTGTGAATGGTGTTATAGAAGGAATCTTGAACTTAGAGAAACCAAATAGTTTTAATGGGCTGTTAAGTCTGCCTGATCTCTGCCCCGTAGGAAGATATTATCTTTTCTTTACTGGATAGGAATGAAAATTCCCTGTGCCGGAGGGAGACACTAAGTCTGTCTTCTAAGGTTATTAGCTACACAAACATCCTTGAAAACACAGTCCAGAGCAAAGGCCATCCGTGCATCTGCTTCCAAGATATGCAAAAATATGAAAGATTCATAGAGAACTGTCTCCCAACCCCCTACCATTTGTACCCATTTACCCCTAAAATGCTCCCTCTCTTTAAACTTTAATTGTGGCAACTTGGAGGATATGTCCAAAATAGAGCTTTTTTTCTTTACTTTATGTTCTCTTTTTGTGTTTCTCAGGTTAGTAAATGATGTTAATATTTACAGTTTAAAAGTAGTAAAATTACAGTCATTATTTGAACCTTTTTCCTCTCAGTGCATGCATGTATACATGACCAGTCACTTCAGCTGTGTTCGACTTTTTGTGACCCCATGGACTGTAGCCCACCAGACTCCTCTGTCCATCGTATTCTCCAGACAAAGATACTGGCATGGGTTACCTTGCCCTGCCATAGGACATCTTCACGATCCAGGGATCAAACTCACATCTCCCACATCTCCTGAATTGTAGGCAGATACTTTACTGTTGAGACACTGTGGAACTACCACCCCCCCACTCCCCCCCACCCCCGCTCTACTCAGTAATAAGTTATTAAAGACTTGTGGATTTTTCTTGAATAATTGTTTTCCTTTCCAGTTGTTAACACCTCTTGCCCATTTCTGTTTTAGTTCAGCCCTGAACATCTTATTCAGGATGATGATTATAGTTCCTTAATCGGCCTCTCTGCTTCGCTCACTGCTTCACTTTTATCCTCTACGTGGTTGTCTGAGTGATCTTTCTAAAACTGTGTTTATTTCATTTCAGGATCAGAACTCTTTAGTAACTCCCTGTCTTAATGGCACTCGGTGACTCTTCTCTGTCCCCTAGACTGTCATGTGGTTATATTTTTTGCCAAGTAAAGTGAAAAGAGACCTTATTTTTGGAATATACATTGTTATTTCATTTAGTAGCAAATTATACATGCCTATGTTTTATACAATAAATGTCCAATGTAAGTTTTATGTTCACCAATGCATATTACGTGTGTCACGACTGTCTCCAAATATAAGGCTTACTTTTGTCTCAGTTACTGTTTCTACTCTGATAGTCAACAGGTGGTGAAAACTTTATTATAGGTTTTAAAACCAATTTCTTGAAGCTTTTTCATAGAAAAATATGGTAACCTGTTTATACAAATATATTTTTAAAATAGTTTAAACTATAGAACTGTATGCTGAGTATTGAGCTACTAGCAGACCTTAAAGTTTCTAGTTCTCAAAATGGTAATCATAAATTAACAACAACAACAAAACTTGTAATAGTGATTGAAAAGCAACTTTAAAGACTTATGATTAGTTAGAAGCTCTTCAATGTAATTTCTGTCATGGTGTGTCTAATGACAAATATTAAATGACACACAATTTATCTGGAAATAAACCATTTGAAATTTTAAGAAATATTTTTTATGATAGGAATGGCAGTTACATGGATGAAACTTCTCCCACCCTCAGTCTTTTTCATTTTTTAAAGGCTTAACATTATCCAAAGAAGAGCTTCAAATTTCAGGTGGGGATTGAGGAGAAAAGCTTTAGCAAACAGAAATAAGCAAATGGGACCTAATTAAACCTAAAAGGTTTTGCACAGCAAAGGAAACTATAAATGAGGTGAAAAGACAACCCTCAGAATGGGAGAAAATAATTTCAAATGAAGCAACTGACAAAGGGTTAATCTCCAAAACATACAAGCAGCTCATGCAGCTCAATATTAGAAAAACAAACAACTCAATCCAATCAATAAATGTCTCCAAAGCCTTCTGAAGTGAACAATACAAAAAAATAGAGGAAAGCAATAGAATGGGAATGACTAGAGATCACTTAAAAATTTAGAGATACCAAGGGAACTTTTCATGCAAAGATGGACACAATGGACAGAAATAGTATGGACCTAATGGAAGCAGAAGATATTAAGAAAAAGTGGCAGGAATACCAGAAGAACTGTACAAAAAAAAAGGTTTAATCACATGGATAACCATGATGGTGTGATCTCTCACCTAGGGCCAGACATCCTGGAGTGTGAAATGAAGTGGGCCTTAGGAAACAACACTATGAACAAAGCTAGTGGAGGTGATGGAATTGCAGTTCAGCTATTTCAAATCCTGAAAGATGATGCTATGAAAGTGCTACACGCAATATGCCAGCAAATTTGGAAAACTCAGCAGTGGCCACAAGATTGGAAAAGGTCAGTTTTCATTCCAATCCCAAACAAAGGCAATGCCAAGGAATGTTCAAACTACTGCATGATTGCGTTCATTTCATATGCTAGCAAAGTAATGCCCCAAATCCTTCAAGCTAGGCTTCAACAGTCAGAGAAGGAAATGGCAACCCACTCCAGTGTTCTTGCCTGGAGAATCCCAGGGACGGGGAGCCTGGCAGGCTGCTGTCTATGGGGTCGTGCAGAGTTGGACATGACGGAAGCAACTTAGCAGCAGGCTTCAACAGTACATGAACTAAGAACTTCCAAGGGTACAACTGGATTTAGAAGGCAGAGGAACCAGAGATCAAATTGCCATCATCCACTGGATCATAGAAAAGCAAGGGAATTCCAGAAAAATGTCTACTTCTGCTTCATTGATTACACTAAAACCTTTGACATGTGGCTCACAACAAACTGGAAAATTCTTAAGGACATGGGAATAACAGGCCACCCTTATCTTCCTCTTGAGAAACATGTATGCAGCTTAAGAAGCAACAATTAGAACTGGACATGGAAAAATGGACTGGTTCCAAATTGGGAATGGAGTTCATCACGGTTGTATATTGTCACCCTCTGCATATTTAACTTATATGCAGAGTATATCATGTGAAATGTCAGCCTGGATGAATCACAAGCTAGAATCAAGATTGACAGGAGAAATATCAATAAACTCAGATATGCAGAAGACACTACCCTAATGGCAGAAAAGGAAGAACTAAAGAGCCTCTTGATGAAAGTGAAAGAGGAGAGTGAAAACCTGGCTTAAAACTCAACATTCAGAAAATGAAGATCATGGGATCCGGTCCCATCACTTCATGGCATATAGATGGAGAAAACAGTGGAAACAGTGACAATATTTATTTTCTTGGGCTCAAAAATCACTGCAAATGGTGACTGCAGGTCTGAAATTAAAAGACAGTTGTTCCTTGGAAGAAAAGCTATGACAAACCTAGAGAATGTATTAAAAAGCAGAGACATTATTTTTCCTACAAAGGTCCATAGAGTCAAAACTATGGTTTTTCTAGTAGTCATGTATGGATGTGAGAGTGGGACCATATGAAGGCTGAGCACTGAGGAATTAATGCTTTGGAATTGTGGTGCTAGAGAAGACTTTTGAGAGTGCCTCAGACTGCAAGGAGGTCAAAGCAGTCAATCTTAAAGGAAAACAGCCTTGAATATCCATTGGAAGGAATGATGCTGAGACTGAGTCCCCAATACTTTGGCTACCTTATAGGAAGAGCCGACTCACTGAAAAGATCTTGGTGCTGGGAAAGATTGAAGGCAAGGGAAGAAGGGGACAACAGAGAATGAGATGGTTGGATGGCATCATTAACTCAATGGACATGAGTTTGTTCACACTCCGGGAGATAGGGAAGGACAGGGGAGCCTAGCATAGGTTGCAAAGAGTTGGACATGACTGAATGACTGAATAACAATAACAAATCAAGAAATGAGTGGAAGACCTAAACATACATTTCTCTGAGGAAGACATACAGATGAGCAACAAACACATAAAGAGATGCTCAACATCACTCATTACTAGAGATAACTTAAAATTACTATGAGGTATCACCTCATATCAGTCAGACAGCCATCATCAAAAAACCTACAAAGAATAAATGCTGAAGAGGATGTGGAGAAAAGGGAATCCTCTTGCAGTGTTGGTGGGAATGTAAATTGATACAATCACTATGGGGAAAATAAGGAGATTACTTTGAAAAACTAGGAATAAAACTACCTCATGACCCGAAATCCCACTATTTGGGACATACCTTGAGAAAAATGTAATTCAAAATGACACACTGCTCTTGCCTGGAAAATCCCATGGATAGAGGAGCCTGATGGGCTGCAGTCCATGGGGTCGCAAAGAGTTGGTCACAACTGAATGACTAACACACACACTCAAACCTCAATGTTAATTGCAGCAGTATTTACAATGGCCAGGATATAGAAGCAACAAAGATGTCCATTGACAGATGAATGAATAATGAAGTTGTGGTATATATATATATATATATATATATATATATATATATATTCAGTGGAATATTACTCAGCCATTAAAAGGAATGAATTTGAGTCAGTTTTATTGAGGTGTATTAACCTAGAGCCTGTTTATCCAGAGTGAAGTAAGTCAGAAACAGAAAAACAAATATTACATGGTAATGCATATATATATATATATATATATATATATATATAATTTAGAAAAATGGTACTGATGAACATATTTGCAGGGCAGAAATAGAGATGCAGAGGTAGGGATGGAGTTGTGGACACAGTCAGGTTGGGGAAGTAAATCATTGGATGAATTGAGAAAGTAGCACTGATATGTATACACTGTCTTGTGTAAAACAGATAGTGAGAAGTTGCTATATAACACAGGGAGCTCAGCCCAGTGCTGTGTGACAACCAGAGGGATGGCATGAGTGGGTGTGAAGGAAGCTCAAGAGGGAGTGGATATATGTATATTTATGGCTGATTTACCTTGTTGTACAGTAGAAATCAACACAACATGGTAAAGCAATTATCCTCCAATTAAAATAAAATTTTAAAATGAAAGATTATTATAAGCTTTGCTAAATGTGGAAATTTAATAAAATGAAGTTTGACAGTGGTAAACTATTTCAGTGAGAATAAATTTAAAACTGAAAATAAAGCTATTTTCAGTGAGAATAGAGGGTGGTCCCAATTTGATGTGTATTATTCTTCAAGAGACGGGAATACCAGACCACCTGACTTGCCTCTTGAGAAACCTATATGCAGGTCAGGAAGCAACAGTTAGAACTGAACATGTAACAACAGACTGGTTCCAAATAAGAAAAAGAGTACATCAAGGCTGTATATTGTCACCCTGCTTATTTAACTTCTATGCAGAGTACATCTCAGAGAACAGCCTAGAGAAATGCTGGGCTGGAAGAAGCACAAGCTGGAATCAAGATTGCCGAGAGAAATATCAATAACCTCAGATGTGCAGATGACACTACCCTTATGGCAGACAGTGAAGAGGAACTAAAAGGCTTCTTGATTAAAGTGAAAGAGGAGAGTGTAAAAGTTGGCTTAAAGCTGAACATTCAGAAAACGAAGATCATAGCATCTGGCCCCATCACTTCATGGAAAATATATGGGGAAACAGTGTCAGACTTTATCTTGGGGGGCTCCAAACTCACTGCAGATGGTGACTGCAGCCATGAAATTAAAAGACACTTACTCCTTGGAAGAAAGGTTATGACCAACCTAGATAGCATATTGAAAAGTAGAGACATTACTTTGCCAACAAAGCTCCATTGAGTCAAAGCTATAGTTTTTCCAGTGGTCACGTATGGATGTGAGAGTTGGACTGTGGAGAAAGCTGGATGTCGAAGAACTGATGCTTTTGAACTGTGGTGTTGGAGAAGACTCTTGAGAGTCTCTTGGACTGCAAGGAGATCCAATCAGTCCATTCTAAAGGAGATCAGCCCTGGGATTTCTTTGGAAGGAATGATGCTGAAGCTGAAACTCCAGTACTTTGGCCACCTCATGGGAAGAGTTGACTCATTGGAAAAGACTCTGATGCTGGGAGGGATTGAGGGCAGGAGGAGAAGGGGACGACAGAGGATGAGATGGCTGGATGGGCATCACTGACTCGATGGACGTGAGTCTGAGTGAATTCCGTGAGTTGGTGATGGACAGGGAGGCCTGGCGTGCTGCGATTCATGGGGTCACAAAGAGTCTGACATGACTGAATGACTGAACTGATTCATTTGCTAAGTTGCATCTAACTCTTTGTAACCCCAAGGACTGCAGTATGCCTGGCTCTTCTGTTTTCCACTGTCTCCCAGAGTTTGCTCAAATTCATGTCCATTGAGTTGGTGATCTTATCTATCTTCTCTTCTGCCACCTCCTTCTCTTTTTGCCTTCCGTCCTTCCCAGTATCAGAGTCTTTTCCAATGAGTCAGCTCTTCACATCAGGTGGCCAAAGTATTGGAGCTTCAGCTTCAGCATCACTCCTTTCAATGAATAACAGGGTTGATTTCCGTTTGGATTGACTGCTTTGATCTCCTTGCAATCCAAGAGACTCTCAAGAGTCTTCTCGAACACCAAGTTGGAATTTGGTATATGCATAGTGATGATTCTGTAGGTATTTTCTTAAGAGACTAAGAAATATTTACCTAAAGTAAATTCGAGAAGGGGTAAAAAATCCATGCATAGGGTAAAATAGTCTTTAATGATTGTCCAAATAGTTTCATGTATGTAGGTTTACAAATGGAATTCCAACTGCTGCATGTCAAAAGAGTCACGCCTGCCACCTCTCTGAAGATGGAGGATTTCTTACACCAAATAAATGTGTTAGTCACTCACTCAAGTAAAAGTCTTTGCAATCCATTGGCTGTAGCCTGTGGACAGGCTCCTTCGTCCATGGAATTCTCTAAGCAAGAATAGTGGAGTAGGTAGCTATTCCCTTCTCCAAGGGATTTTCCTGACCAAGGGATAGAAACCACATTCCTGCATTGCAGGTGGATTCTTTACTGTCTGACCCACCAGGAAATCCTGTTACACCAAATCAGTTCAGTTGCTCAGTTGTGTCTGACTCTTTGTGACCCTGTGTACTGCAGCACACCACACTTCCCTGTCCATCATCAACTCCCAGAGCTTGCTCAAACTCATGTTCAAGTCAGTGAGGCCATCCAACCATCTCATTCTTCGTTGTCCCCTTCTCTCCTGCAAATACAGCCATACAAAAGTTTTGTTTTTATGTTCAGAGCTCTCATAATTTTAAACTGTGTAATATTAGAGTTCATTAAACTGTGTTATATTAGAGTTCATTATAATGTCATTTGAAAAATGTTAATATCTCCATATATTTTGGTGTCTTATTTATTATTAAATTATATATGTTGATCTTTGGGAAAATTCTTTTCCATATATAACCTCTTCAGGAAAAATAGCACTAGATAAGAAATTTCTTTGCAGAGGGGAATTACTACAAACCACCTCAGTGCAGATTTGTAACATTTATCTCATTTACTGTGACTTCAGTCTCTGCTTGTATTGAAGTATCTATCATTAACACCACAGCATTGGGAAATGTTTTTGATGTAGACAAAACATTAGTGACTTTGATGTCGAATACAAGGTTAGTAAAATTTAGTAAAATTTTAAAGTAAAATTTAGATGAAAATCAGAGCAATGCCAAGCAACCAGTTTAAAAAATGATATCCAGAAGATGAATAAAAAATTCAGGAGCAGGTCAAAGTGAAGTCGCTCAGTCATGTCCGACTCTTTGCGACCCTATGGGCTGTAGCTTACCAAGTTCCTCCATCCGTGGGATTCTCCAGGTAAGAATACTGGGGTGGGTTGCCATTTCCTTCTCCAGGGGGTCTTCCCAACCCAGGGATTGAACCCGGGTCTCCTGCATTGCGGGCAGACACTTTAACCTCTGAGCCACCAGAGCAATGCCAAGCAACCAGTTTAAAAAGTGATATCCAGAAGGTGAATAACAAGTTCAGGAACAGGTCAAGCTGGTTGCATTTCAAATTGGTTTCAGATTACAGTTTTTCTTTAATAAATGCATCAATTGCACTCTTCTTGAGTGATTATCTTTAATCCTTATCCATCTCCTGCATCGTAATATATAGCATGGCATGAAGCCTTTCTATACTTCCTATGATTATACTAAATTGACTTAAACTTTCAGTAAGAGTCTATGATTTTTATCTCCTTTAAACTATTCACCTTAAACCATAAAATATTTTTTCCTGCTTGCTTTATCTTTTTAGCACATGAGTTCTAATTATTCAACCAGCATTATTTGCCTGCATTAAAAAGTGTAATATTCACATTGAGATTTCAACTCATTCCTTTCTAAGTCTATATTTTTTAGGTAGAAAAAGCATCTGAGGATAAAGAGTGACTTTCTCTGAGGATATGTGTTACTTGCTTTGCCTCTCAAATCCAGACACTCCTAATATATGGTGTGCTTATCAGTAATTAGTCATTTTAATTGATCATTCAATTCACTCATGTAACACATCATATACTACATCATCTGAAGATTATATGTAAATTAAATTTATCATGATGCAACTTATCAAATAACCTCTATTTTTAAAGAATAAGAAATTAAACATAAATTTCATGTGTTTAGCTTTGAGTAGAAGCTAATTTTATTTTCTTATGACAAAATTTTAATTTTGTGTCACTTAGGCATGGAATTAAACTAATGTATGAACAGAAATGTTGAAAAAAACCACACTTTATTTCAGTGCCTGAGACAAATGAATCTGATTACTGCTCAATGGATTATTGAGTTATTGACTATCATAATGGCTGATGGAATTGATTATATAGAAAATAGCTGTTCTTCTCCAAATGATTGAGTGATGAGAAAGCTTTCATTTGCCAGTCAGCCTTTCTGGAATCATCCCTGATAAGAAATCTTAACTGGCTGTATGCATGCCATTAAAATAATGAGAAATCATTGCTAAATAACTTCTGACTTAGCCACAAATCACTTGCCCATAAACAAAGCTTAATAACTCAGATTTTAAGCAGTGATCATTTTGGTGTTGGAGTGCTGTTTAAACTAAGAATTTCTCAGTTAGACTGTTCTGACTTGCTTGCATTTGCTATTCTGAGAAACATTAAGTAGCCTTTATATGAATTTCTTTTTAAGATACTGTAAGAATATGGATGGCAGAAAGTGAAGAAGAATTGAAGACCCTCTTGATGAGAGTGAAAAAGGAGAGTGAAAAAGTTGGCTTAAAACTCAGCATTCAGGAAAATAAGATCACGGCATCTGGTCCTATCACTTCATGGAAAATAGATGGGAAAATAATGAAAAGAGTAAGAGACTTTATTTGAGGGGGCTCCAAAATCACTGCAGATGGTGACTGCAGCCATGAAATTAAGAGACGCTTGCTCCTTGGAAGAAAAGTTATTACCAACCTAGACAGCACATTATAAAGCAGCCAACAAAAGTTCATCTAGTCAAAGCTATGGTTTTTCCAGTAGTCACATCTGAATGTGAGAGTTGGACTATAAAGAAAGCTGAGCACTGAAGAATTGATGCTTTTGAACTGTGATATTGGAGAAGACTATTGAGAGTCTCTTGGACTGCCAGGAAATCCAACCAGTTCATCCTAAAGGAAATCAGTCCTGAATATTCATTGGAAGGACTGAAGTTGAAGTTGAAACTTCAATACTTTGGCCACCTGATGCAAAGAACCGACTCACTGGAAAAGACCCTGATGCTGAGAAAGATTGAAGGTGGGAGGAGGAGATGACAGAGGATGAGATGGTTGGATGACATCACCAACTCGATGGATATGAGTTTGAGTAAGCTCTAGGAGTTGGTGATGGACAGGGAAGCTTGGTGTGTTGCAGTCCATGGGGTTGCAAAGAGTCGGACACGACTGAGTGCCTGAAGTGAACTGAAGAATATATATGTAATGATAATGTACATATTGAAAAGACCTGATGCTGAGAAAGATTGAAGGTGGGAGGAGGAGATGACAGAGGATGAGATGGTTGGATGACATCACCAACTCGATGGATATGAGTTTGAGTAAGCTCTAGGAGTTGGTGATGGACAGGGAAGCTTGGTGTGTTGCAGTCCATGGGGTTGCAAAGAGTCGGACACGACTGAGTGCCTGAAGTGAACTGAAGAATATATATGTAATGATAATGTACATATTGAGACAGTGCTATATCTACACTAGTAGATGAGATAAAGATAAATGAATATATTGTGTTTTCTTTTAAAAATTTTAAAAATTTTCACTTGGCTAATTGATTTAAGTGCTTGCAGAGGCAAAGGAAAAGATGTCTGGCTTGTGGTGGGATAAATTTTCTGAAATAGTATTGAAAATTTCCTCCCTCCCCCTTTTCCATATTCTATTATTAGGGTTTTCTGTGTTTATTGCCTAAGGAAAGAAAAGAATGCAGAGAAAAATTAACCTACTCCTGTACAAGAAAGAATATGGAAACCTTCATGATGAGTCATGAAAAGACTATTCAAAAAAAATGTCTAGATTAAAAATATGTTGACTGTTGGGCAAGAGAAGAGAAGACAAATTTGAGGAGCCTTTAAGAAAGAATGGGGAGTTGATGCCACTGCAGAGACCAGAGGCTGGATGTAAGTGTATGCATTTTTAACAAGCCTTCATTTGTACACCCTTATATATTTTCTTCTGGGCAAAGGATCTAGGAGTCTAGTGACTGCATTCTTTTGTTGTTATTGTTTAGTTGCTAAGTCATGTCTGACTCCTTTGCTACCCCATGGACTGCAGCCCACCAGACTCCTCTGTCCATGGGATTTCCCAGATAAGAATACTAGAGTGGGTTGTCATTTCCTTCTCTAGGAGATATTCCTGACCCAAGAGTTGAACCAGTGTCTCCTGCATTGGCAGACAAATTCTTTACCCCTGAGCCACCAGGGAGGTCCCTGCATCCTTTGTTGTTGTTGCTCTTCAGTCACTAGATTTTCACTGACTCTTTAAACTCCATGGAATATAGCATGCCAGGCTCCTCTGTCCTCCACTATCTCCTGGAATTTCTCAAATTCATATCCGTTGAGCAGGTGATTCTATCTAACCATCTCACCTTCTGCTGCCCACTTCCCCTTTTGCCTTTAATCTTTCCCAGCATCAGGGTCTTTTCCAGTGAGTCAGCTCTTCATATCAAGTGACCAAAGAATAGGAGCTTCAGCTTCAGCATCTTTCCTTCCAATGCATATTCAGGGTTGATTTCGTTTAGGATTGACTGTTTTGATCTTGCAGTCCAAGGAATTCTTTAAGTGTCTTCTCCAGCACCAAAATTCAAAAACATCAATTCTTCAGCACTCAGCCTTCTTTATGGTCCATCTCTCACATCCATGCATGACTACTGGAAAAACCATAGCTTTGACTATGTGGACCTTTGTCAACAAAATGATTTTTCTGCTTTTTAATATGCTATCCAGGTTTGTCATAGCTTTCCTTACAAGGAGTAAATGTGTTTTAATTTTATGCTGCATCCTTTACCAGCAAGGTTTAGCTTTCAATATTTACAGACACTAGTGTGAGACTTGGAAGGCAGAAATGAGCCTGAAGCCATACCATTGCTCCTTTATCTGCAGTAGGCTGCTGTGTAGGCTTTGATAGATGTGATGTTTTCAGTGGCCTCTAGTTGTCCCTCTGTGAATCACTCTCTTAGGTGCTATAAGCAGCTCACAGCATAGGTTTAGGTTACCTCCAATTTCTGCCATGTTCAATACTTTGAAAGTCAGAAGTCAGCTGGAGAGTTTATCCCTTTCCTTTTTTTTAGCGTCACTCCTGTGGCCCTTCCAAGAATTTTTATAAATAACTAATCCATTGTATTTTATTCCTTACTGATTAAAATCCCTGGAATATTGTTGTTTTCCTGACTAAACCTTGATGGATCCCTTCATATATGTATATTCGGTTTTCTCTCACAGTTTCTCTCATGTCAGCAGACACATCTGTCCAAATATTTTTCCTGAACTAATTCTTCCGTCAGGTAGTACTTCAAGATGCAGTCCAACCAAGTCTGACCCAATTTTGAGCTCCCCATTTATAACCTGCCAGGTCTCAGTGAGGTCCCTGTCCTCAGTAGTTTGCCAGATGGGTTTATCTATAGCCACCATACAGGTTGCACCTGCTCATCGTAACTCATGTATATTTGTTTCTTCGTGATGGGACTCTAGTATTTTCTAACCATGCATGGCCAGTTCCACCTTAAGATTCAGTTAAAATTCCCTTTTTCTTATCAAGTTTTCCTTGGTTCACTCTAAGAGTGATTGTACCTATCTTTGAACTACATCACTTGCTTTGATATTTTTTGTGGTTGTTTACTGTTATTTTTTATGTGCAGGACTTGAAGCTGAATCAATCACATGCTTCCTGATGCAGAAAGACACCATGTATCATTTTATACTCCATGCCCTGGTGCAGAGCTTTATAAGGTTTTTGCTTTTTAAGGTTCATGTCCTACAAGTAGGCAAGAATCCTTTCACAGTATCTCTGACAGATCACCATACAACTTCCAGTGATGAAAAACCAATTATGTATTTGAATTGATGGAGCTGTTAGAAGATTCTCTTATGGTGTGGGTGCATAAATATAGCTGCCTGCAATGTGAAGATCTGCTTTCTTTAGGTACCCTGGTGCGGTCTGGACATCTCTTTCGTGTTATGCTTTCTAAAAGTTAACATTATTTTTAAGGCCCTACATGATCTCTATTCAATTTTTTTGAATATGTTCCCCAGAAGAAATCTTATATGGAGACTAATTCACACAAGCATTAACAAATATATGTGAAACAGATGCTACAGGAAATAAAATTTACCTTTACTATGTGTATTATTTTCTCTTTTGTGCAATGTATTTAATTTGTATAAAACATGTAAATGTTGACTTGATCGTTTGAATTCACCACCAACTAATGTTGTGAAACACTGATCCAGGATCTCATTTCCAGTCCAGTCTTGCCTTACATGATAATCCTCCATGCTCTTCCTGTGTCAGTGCAACTGGCCTTTTCTCTGTTTTGTGAATGGTTCCCAGTACTTCCTATACAGGGACTTTATACATATTCTCTTGAATATCATCATCACTTAACCCTTGCTTTTCTAACTTAGATAACTTTGGATCTGGTTCAGTTTCTTAATTTTTTTCTTATCAGTAGTTTTATTACCACTGTGATGAAAAGCTATACGCTATGGATAATATGAAAATATTAATAGCATCTTAACCCCCTCCACCCAAACGTACTCACCACAGACACACACGCCTTCTAGATATCCTCATGACTAACTTCTTCAGGTTTCTGCTCAGACGTTGTACTTGAAATGAGACCTATCTCAACCATTCTAAACATTGACACTTATTCCCCCAGCTCTGGCACTCACTATTTTCTTTGCTCTACTGTTAAGTTTTTCCTACAGCACTTATTATGGTCTAATGTACCAAATTTACTTATATATTATGTTCACTTTTTATTTCTGTATTCCTCTGCAAGAATACAATCTCCATGAGAGCAGGAATATTTGCCTTCAGTGATGTATCACAAATGTTTAGAACTTGGATCAGAGAAAGTAGGCATTCAGTTAATTAGCAAATGACTGTGAGCGTTTAGTGTCTGATTCTTTGTGACCCCATGGACTGCAGCCTGCCAGGCTCCTCCATCCATGGAATTCTCTAGACAATAATACTGGAATGAGTTGTCATTCCCTTCTCCAGGGGATCTCCTCAATCAGGCAATCGAACCCAGATCTCCTGCATTGCAAGCAGATTCTTTAGGCCTGAGCTACAGTGAAGCCCTAGTAAATGAATAAATGAATGCAAATATCTACTTTGTCAAAAATCACAGCTTATTAGAAGATTAGAAAAAAAAACTGGATCTGCTGATTGTTATTTCAAGATTTATTCCTTTGAATTCTACTGACATTAATTTTCAAGCTAAGTAATTATCTAATATGAGTCTAATCAAATGGCATCTCAGGTACGAATAAATATAAATTTCTCTCTAACACAAATGATACTCAAGAAAAAATAAGTGTAGGGAATGAGTAAACTCTCAGGGGTGATTTAAACATCTAGATTATGGTAATGAAGCATTATTGCTTTCTCTTTACATGTAAATACTCTAATTTCATATGCTATTTTACCTCATAGGTTTGTTCAGTTTCCTTTAGCACTCTGACTTATCACTATGGTCTTCTAGCCAGCTCCTTGATGCAGGCCTAGGGAAGGGCGAATCTCCCCACTGTACCACCCTCCCCTTAAGCTAGACCGTGAGCATCTGCCGCTGAGCCCTGCTCTCACTTCTGCATGTGTCCATCTAGTGATCCTCCCCCACAACATTCAAAGTTGCTGATTCTGAGGTTGATTGGTGAACCCTTAATGGGTTCATCTTAATCACAAAAAATATCCACTCCTTTCTGCTATCCTATATTCCTAAGGATGCTTTCACTTATTTCTCTATTATAATTTTTACAAGTACAAGAAATGATAATGTTAAATTTGCATGCAATACAAGCTCTGAACCAAACTGAATGTTACAAACATCTTCCTGTCATCCCACAGTGGCACCATAATATTTTATGGATTATTCACTTTTTCCTATGTTTCCTAGTGTATTTATACACCAAATCTGATAGTCAATATCTGTAATGAATTTGTTTTTACATTATGTTCCCGTCCATAATGTACTGTTATACTTGAGCTGGGCTCCACCAGGCTCCTCTGTCCAGGGGATTTTCCAGGCAAGAATACTGTAGTGGGTTGCCACTTCCTCCTCCAGGGGATCTTCCACACCCAGGGATGGAACTCATGTCTCTTGTATCTTCTGCATTGGCAGGCAGATTCTTTACTACTGCTCCACTTGGGAGTCCACTCTAAATTATGCTAGTTATGAAATAATTTGTGTCATAAACTTCTCTCCAGCCAGTTGTATTTGTCACAGCATTTGAAATGTAAAAGCACCAGTAGAATTTTATATTGTATTTTATTTTATAATAGAGCCCATGGTATGTTGCATTTATTAATTGGCCCCTTCTCTATCAAACTATAGTTTGTTCTAGATTATTAAATAACTTTTAATTTCTACTTCAAAGCTAGATATTGAGCCCATGTGGAATATACTTTTTCTTTCTGAAATTCTGTTAAAATTATGATAAATATATAAGACATTTTTAAGCTTATAGCAATGAAGAGGATGGGGGATGGCTGTCAGGGTAGTTCAACACATTTACTGCAAACAAAAATCAGATGAATGAGTTTATATCATTGAACCAAAGTACAAGAAGTTTACAAGGTAACTATTTATGAAAAGTTCTACAATGAAAGGAGGTTGCAAACTAAGGAACTGTAAAATTAATGAGTGGCATGGGTTCTAAGTCAGTCATAATGAAATACTCAACCAATATAAACGTTAAAGTTACAGTGAAGTCGCTCAGTCGTGTCCAACTCTTTGCGGCCCCATGGACTGTAGCCTACCAGGCTCCTCTGTCCATGAGATTTTCCAGGCAAGAATACTGGAGTGGGTTGCCATTTCCTTCTCCAGGGGATCTTCCCAACGCAGGGATCAAACCCAGGTCTCCTGGAATCGAACCCAGGTCTCCTGCATTGCAGGTGGATGCTTTACCCTCTAAGCCACCAAGGAAGTCATGGTCAGTAAAAACAGACTAATTATAGCTCCTGTGTGCCTATAAAATGTTTTAGTTTACTTCACTTACACTGGAGCAGAGAGTGGCTAGAAGCTTGCCACTTTTATCCTGGCTAGAAAAGGAAAATAAAGATGAAAACATGAAACAAGGACAAAACAAAAGCAGAAACTGACAGTGACTTATTTTCTACAGAAATGAAATAAACTGAGTGGTAAAAACTAGGGAAGATAATATGATTCTTGTCTTCCTAGGACACACTGATTGTGTGTTGATTATCAAGTACAAGAATCATCCCAAGGGGAAATAAAGATATTTCAGGCAATGGAAGATAACCTAAAAAAAGAATGCAGTTAAGAACTTCAAAACACTTGAAAGGATATTATATCTCAACCAACCTAGATAACATATTGAAAAGCAGAGACATTACTTTTCCAACAAAAGTCTGTTTATTCAAGGCTATGTTTTTTCTAGTGGTCATATGTAGATGCGAGAGTTGGACTGTGAAGAAATCTGAGTGCCAAAAAACTGATGCTTTTGAACTGTGGTCTTGGAGAAGACTCTTGAGAGTCCCTTGGACTGCAAGGAGATCCAGCCAGTCCATTCTAAAGGAGATCAGCCCTGGGTGTCCTTTGGAAGGAATGATGCTAAAGTTGAAACTCCAGTACTTTGGCCACCTCATGGGAAGAGTTGACTCATTGGAAAAGACTCTGATGCTGGGAGGGATTGGGGGCAGGAGAACAAGGGGATGGCAGAGGATGAGATGGCTGGATGGCATCACCGACTTGATGGATATGAGTTTGAGTGAACTCTGGGAGATGGTGATGGAGAGGGAGGCATGGCATGCTGCGATTCAAGGGGTCGCAAAGAGTCGGACACTACTGAGTAAGACTGACCTGAACCGACCTGAATGTAAGAAGTATGTGCAAATGCACAAATAAGCTTTAAATTAAATGAAGAATGTCTGTCACAGGAAGAATAAAAAACAGGGGATAGGAAACATGAAAAGAAAGATGAAAGATATACAATATCAACTTAAGGGTTTAAAAATCCAGAGAAAATTAAATCAGGCTATAATATATTGAAGACAATGTATATTGTATTATAATTCTTGAGACTAAGATGTGACACAGGTTTCTATTTCTTTAAGGCCTACTAATGCCAAACATGCTGGAAAAATAAAAAGAACTGGATATATGACTATGCCACTTAAAAAATTTTTTTTGTTTTATTTTATTCTACTTTACAATACTGTTTTGGTTTTGCCATAATTTGACATGAATCAGCCACATGTGTACATGTGCTTCCAATCCTGAAACCCCCTCCAACCTCCCACCCCATATCATCTCTCTGGATCATCCCATGCACCAGCCCCAAGCATCCTGTATCCTGTATCGAACATAAACTGGCACTTCATTTCTTACATGATAGTATACATGTTTCAATGCCATTCTCCCAAATCATCCCACCCTCTCCCTCTCCCACAGAGGCCAAAAGTCCGTTCTATACCTCTGTGTCTCTTTTGTTGTCTCACATACAGGGTCATCATTATTATCTTTCTAAATTCCATATATATGTGTCAGTATACTGTACTGATGTTTTTCTTTCTGGCTTACTTCACTCTGTATAATCGGCTCCAGTTTCATCCATCTCATTAGAACTGATTTAAATTTATTCTTTTTAAGGGCTGAGTAATACTCCATTGTGTATATGTACTACAGCTTTCTTATCCATTCATCTGCTGATGGACATCTAGGTTGTTTCCATGTCCTGGCTATTATAAACAGTGCTGCAATGAACATTGGGGTACACGTGTCTCTTTCAATTCTGGTTTCCTCAGTGTGTATGCCCAGTAGTGGGATTGCTGGGTCATAAGGCAGATCTATTTGTAATTTTTTAAGGAATCTCCACACTGTTTTCCATAGTGGCTGTACTACATTTCTTATCCATTCATCTGCTGATGGACATCTAGGTTGTTTCCATGTCCTGGCTATTATAAACAATGCTGCAATGAACATTGGGGTACATGTGTCTCTTTCAGTTCTGGTTTCCTTGGTGTGTATGCCCAGTAGTGGGATTGCTGGGTCATAAGGCAGATCTATTTGTAATTTTTTAAGGAATCTCCACACTGTTTTCCATAGTGGCTGTACTAGTTTGCATTCCCACCAACAGTGTAAGAGGGTTCCCTTTTCTCCACATCCTCTCCAGCATTTATTGCTTGTAGACTTTTGGATCCAAGCCATTCTGACTGGTGTGAAATGATACCTCATTGTGGTCTTGATTTGCATTTCTCTGATAATGAGCGATGTTGAGCATCTTTTCATGTGTTTGTTAGCCATCTGTATGTCTTCTTTGGAGAAATGCCTATTTAGTTCTTTGGTCCATTTTTTGATTGGATTGTTTATTTTTCTGGTACTGTCTGAGCTAAACAAATGCTAAGTACGAGCCAAACACAAGAAGCCATATATCCTGTTTCTTGTAATCATCTAATTTGGACAAATGACCCATTAAAGCTTTCCTCTTTCTCTGCAAAGTTTCTGTATATAGCAGTTCTAGTCAAATGCTGACATGGAGATATATATAACTGGTTTCTTTTTACAAACTTGTCATGAACCACATGTATCACTTTGGAAGAATCATTTGAAATTGATTCTCAGTACTACTGTCACACAAAATGCAAAATTAGTTATATGTCAAGATGGTGCTTTTCCTTCTGCGATCATGATCAAGCGGTCATTTTTATGCAAGGGTAAAAGAGAGGTAGGAAACAAAATTGATTGGACTGAAATAACTAAATCTTGAATAAATAACTAAATCAGCTAAATAATGACCCTTGATCTGTAAAGTAAATCTGTTAAAAAAAAAAAAAAAGGTCACTTGGGATTGAAGGCATGTTCCTTAAATAGGGTAGAATACATTATTTTGGGAAGTTCCCTACAGTATCACCTGAATTTATATGTCCATAAGTAAGAAAGAAGTTTTAAAAACAGCACTTATAAATGATTAGTCCAAAAACTATATAGGATTTTCTGGGTCCCAAACTACATTTCTGCAACATTAATACACGAGGACACGCTCACAACTGCATAAATGTCACCTGTCACACATTATCTATCAAACTCTCTATCATTGTTCCTCCAATGTTTCCTGGTTACACAACGAATAAACTGTTCAGAAGTTGGAACCATGATTGCTGGGAGCCTGTGATCTTTGTTCCAACTCTATCCTCTAACATCAAATTCCACCATTGTATACAAAAGTGTCTGTGATTGTAAATACTTGGATTTGCAAATGAATGCTTTACTATCTTTTCATACAAAAAAAAAAAAATGACATCACATTTAAACTTACAAAACAGCTTTTGCAGTTCCTAAGGAGGAAATCCTGTTTCAGTAGCAAGAGCACTGTTGGGAATTATAAAGCTTTGCTTCTGCTTCTGGCTTTATTGCTGACATGCTATTTGGCATTAACATCAAACTTCCTACTGCCTCAATTGCTCATGTGTGTAATGAGTTCTTCTCTTACACCACTGAGGTCTACTTAACAGGACTAAGATGAGAATTAATTGGAGGGGGGCAGTCTTTAACCTGCCTACTGCTGCTCTAAGAAATATATTGTAAAATAAACCAAAGTTACTTAATATTAATAGTTAAAATGATTTATAAATATCTTCAGATATGATACTTTTGATTTAATGGTTTCCAAAAGGAGCAACAAAAATTCAAGCACTCTCCACTTTGAATCAAGGAATGACCACCCATATCCAGTATTATTTAGTAAAGGTTTCCATGCACATACTACTCATCAGCCTACTTCTCCTACAGTGACACAGAATGAAAGGCAAGCATCTGCTCTCACACAGAGAAATGAAGATATCCATACTAATCGAGCCAATGAATAGGTGGTAATCATTCTCCAGGAGTAAAAAAACAAAAACAAAACACGTTGCTTAGCTGGAGTTCCTAATGCAAGTGATTTGAAAGAAAGGGTAGTTAATTATAAAATCCTTGGCTCATAGTTTTTTCTTTGAGTATCATTAAGTATGTTTCAATATTTATTAATGTTGAACATTAGTGTCTAAAAATCTAACAGCAATTCTATTTTCTTTGGTTTACTTGAGATAAGAACCTGAGTATAAAATATATAATCTGTTGGAATACATTTTCTAATCATTTTTAAAATATGCTCAGCTTTTGAAATTTCTGTGTCTGAAAATATTATTCTAATATCATAATATGGCCAAGTGTTTCAGGTTAATTCTATCCAAGCGAAATTGTGGTATTTCTAAGTTTTCTAGAGAATAAACACAGAAAACTCTAGATCTAAGGTAATTTGGAAAATGTGTTCAAGGGAGAAAGAGATCAGGATACAAGTTTCACCTATTAAGGAGTTACTTGCTGCTAGTTAAAGTGAAAGTTGTTCCGTTGTGTCTGACTCTGCGACCCCATGGTCTATACATTCATGAATTCTCCAGCCCAGAATACTTGAATTGGTAGCCTTTCCCTTCTCCAGGGAATCTTCCAAATCCAGGGATTGAAAAAGGAAATTATGGTATTTATCCCCAAATTATTGCTTATAATAGGTTATTCCAGAAATTAAAATATGAATACTTAATTTATCAAAAACTACATGTTAATCAAAAATTTAACCCTTCTTGATAGTAAAAGGACCATTAAATATTTTAATTACTCTTATTTTGCTTATGGTATGGGCCTAACAGAAGCAGAAGATATTAAGAAGAAGTGGCAAGAATACACAGAAGAACTGTACAAAAAAGATCTTCACGACCAAGATATCACGATGGTGTGATCACTCACCTAGAGCCAGACATTGTGGAATGTGAAGTCAAGTAGGCCTTAGAAAGCATCACTATGAACAAAGCTAGTGGAGGTGATAGAATTCCAGTTGAGCTATTTCAAATCCTGAAAGATGATGCTGTGAAAGTGCTACACTCAATATGCCAGCAAAATTTGGAAAACTCAGCAGTGGCCACAGGACTGGAAAAGGTCAGTTTTCATTCCACTTCCAAAGAAAGGCAACGCCAAAGATTTTTCAAACTACCACACAATTGCACTCATTTCACACACTAGTAAAGTGATGCTCAAAATTCTCCAAGCCAGGCTTCAGCAATACATGAACCATGAACTTCTAGATGTTCAAGCTGGTTTTAGAAAAGGCAGAGGAACCAGAGATCAAATTGCCAACATCTGCTGGATCATCGAAAAAGCTAGAGATTTCCAGAAAAACATCTATTTCTGCTTTATTGACTATGCCAAAGCCTTTGACTCTGTGGATCACGATAAACTGTGGAAAATCCTGAAAGAGATGGGAATACCAGACCACCTCAGCTGCCTCTTGAGAAACCTATATGCAGGTCAGGAAGCAACAGTTAGAACTGGACATGGAACAACAGACTGGTTCCAAATAGGAAAAGGAGTACGTCCAGGCTGTATACTGTCACCCTGCTTATTTAACTTATATGCAGAGTATATCATGAGAAATGCTGGACTGGAAGAAGCACAAGCTGGAATCAAGATTGCCAGGAGAAATATCAAGAACCTCAGATATGCAGATGACACCACCCTTATGGCAGAAAGTGAAGAGGAACTAAAAAGCCTCTTGATGAAAGTGAAAGAGGAGAGTGAAAAAGTTGGCTTAAAGCTCAACATTCAGAAAATGAAGATCATGGCATCTGGTCACATTCCTTCATGGGAAATAGATGTAGAAAAA
>SJYC01059848.1:0-23994 GCA_006408675.1 Madoqua kirkii
GATTCCTTTGGACTGCAAAGAGATCAGCCCTGGGATTTCTTTGGAAGGAATGATGCTAAAGCTGAAACTGCAGTACTTTGGCCACATTATGCGAAGAGTTGACTCACTGGAAATGACTCTGATGCTGGGAGGGATTGGGGGCAGGAGGAGAAGGGGATGATAGAGGATGAGATGGCTGGATGGTATCACTGACTCGATGGACATGAGCCTGAGTGAACTCCGGGAGCTGGTGATGGACAGGGAGGCCTGACGTGCTGTGATTCATGGAGTCGCAAAGAGCTGGACATGACTGAGCGACTGAACTGAACTGAACTGATACACATATATGTGTGGGTGTATACACATAACACACTCTATAAGAAAGCCCTTCGTTGCTTCCAGTACATCTAAGGTTTTGCCTAGTATCATTCTCCTTCATCTTAAAGTATTTCTTTTAGCATTTATTGTAAGGTATTTCAATTATAAATAAACCATTTCCATTTTGGTCTACCTGAAATTGTCAGTTTCCTCCTTTCAACTGAATAATATTTTCATTGGCTATGGAAACCTAGATAATTTCTTTAGCACTTTGAAAATGAAATTTTAGTGTTTTCTAGTCTCAATTGTTACTAATGAACAGTCAGAGTCACTGTCAAATCTTGGTTCTTCTGTATGGTATGTCTTTCTCTGGCTGCTGAAACATTTATTACTCTGATTTTTCAGAAGTTTGACTATGATGTGTCTTGCTGTAGTTATCTTTTTATTTATCCTCTTTTAGAATTTGCTCAGTTTCTTAGATGTGTGATTTGATAGTATTCAACAATTTTGGAAAGTTCTCAGACATTACCTTTTTAAATATTTTACCTGTCCATTGTCATTTTCTTTCTCTGTGCTCAACTACATGTGTTATACCACTTGATATTTTGCCACAGACATTGACTGTTCTGTTTTTCTTTTGTTTGCTTTTTCCTCTCTCCTTGTCTTTTCTGGTCTTTTTTTTTTTTTCAGTTTGGATACTTTCTCCTCCTCTGTTGTCATATTCATTGATTTTTACTTTTGTTGTCTCTGTTGTAAAACCCATGTAATGAATTATTTTTTCTGTCTTTTATTTAGTATATCCATTTGGTTCTCCTTTATGTATTAATAGTTTATTTTTTTATTTTCAGAAAATTTCCAACTGTTGATACATGTTGGCCAGTTGTTCAACAAATACTTTGGCATTTTTGTCACAGTTATTTTAAAGACACTATCTAACATTTTATATTTTATCATAGCTATTTTAGCTTTTCTGACATTTTCAATTTTACACTCATCACAGTATTTACCTATAATTGACTATTTTCCTGACTTGGGGTTAAATGCTCTTTTTTATTGTATTTGGGGGAGCTATTGTTCTTTTGTAGAAAATAACAATAGGAACTGTTATGTTGTGATGTTAAAAGTAAAACCTGCAAGTATACTTGTTTATACTTATAAGTTGCTACAGTCAAATAAGCTAAATCAATAACATCTACAGTGAAAGGAGGTCTAGGATTTGATATAAATTCTATGTTTAAATTTCCCATTGGCTTTGACTATGAGATCATAATTTTCCTTTCGTAACTGTTGGTAGCTAAGGGCTTTCCTCTCTCCTTGTCTTTTCTGGTCTTTTTTTTTTTTTCAGTTTGGATACTTTCTCCTCCTCTGTTGTCATATTCATTGATTTTTACTTTTGTTGTCTCTGTTGTAAAACCCATGTAATGAATTATTTTTTCTGTCTTTTATTTAGTATATCCATTTGGTTCTCCTTTATGTATTAATAGTTTATTTTTTTATTTTCAGAAAATTTCCAACTGTTGATACATGTTGGCCAGTTGTTCAACAAATACTTTGGCATTTTTGTCACAGTTATTTTAAAGACACTATCTAACATTTTATATTTTATCATAGCTATTTTAGCTTTTCTGACATTTTCAATTTTACACTCATCACAGTATTTACCTATAATTGACTATTTTCCTGACTTGGGGTTAAATGCTCTTTTTTATTGTATTTGGGGGAGCTATTGTTCTTTTGTAGAAAATAACAATAGGAACTGTTATGTTGTGATGTTAAAAGTAAAACCTGCAAGTATACTTGTTTATACTTATAAGTTGCTACAGTCAAATAAGCTAAATCAATAACATCTACAGTGAAAGGAGGTCTAGGATTTGATATAAATTCTATGTTTAAATTTCCCATTGGCTTTGACTAGAGATCATAATTTTCCTTTCGTAACTGTTGGTAGCTAAGGGCTGGTGTTATTCCACTAAGCCATTTTCTCTTTGCAGCCACGCCCCAGCTTCAGGATCCGTAACCTCCCTTCACAGACAGGCTCCATGCTGGAGTCCTGCTCTCTGTGTCCCAGGCCTGCTCTTGGCTCACTCTTGACTCTAGCCTGCTACCCTGTCTCATCCTTGAAGCAGAGATGCTCTATACTTTATGGAAGTGAAGGACTGTTAGGAGGAATTTCTCTCAGGTTTTCTACCTTTAGCTTTCCAAAGTTAAGCATGTCTTGGAAAATTTCTCAGTTTTCCTGTGCCAGTCTCAGTCTTCCACTGTTGAAAGTCTAAGGTGCCTGTAGTGGACTTATCATGCTCTGACCCCAGTCTTTCGTGGAGAATTCTCACGCACAGAGTGCAAAGCTATGAGAAACACCTGGGCGCTCAGACTTCCGTGGTGCCTATGACTTATGTGGTACCTAACTTCTCAGCATCCTAATGTTCTAATAGTCCAAACAGAGCCATAAAAAGTTCATGATGATCTATCAGCTTCTCTTTATGCCTTCCATGGTCAACTTCTCATCTTCTAATACCAGTACTCCACCAGAGACGATGAGATCTACCATGGTTCTCTTAACTCCTAGAAAGTGCTGTCAGTATCCAGAATTTAGTGAATTAACTTTTATTGAGTCTTCAGGTCTTGATGGTGATGCAAACACATTAACTAACAAAAACTGTGATTCTGTAGATTATTTGGCTTGTTTTGCATGTTAGGCTATGGCTGATGTTCTTTTGTGACTTTACATCATTACTAGCAGCAAAATACGCAATTAGATATTGTTACATTTCTAAGATTTAAAAACTTAATAAAATGGACTGGGAAATCATTAGGGATAGTCATATGTAGTGTGTATTATTTATATCTGTGCTTCATCTGCTGACAACCTAAATATTCTTCACTTAATTAAAAAAACTGAGATACCTTAGAAATATAGGAATATAGAATAATCTGAAATTTTGGAAAAAATATATTTTCTTCATAAAATATTTTGAATATTTTTATATGAAGATCACAATATCTTTAATTATTTTACCCAATTCAGCAACAAAGAATTGAAATTCAGGAAACAGACAGCCTACTGTTAATAGATGCCACCTCATGGTGGAATAATGTTATCTAAAGGTGGGCAAAATCTATGACCTCAGGGGATTGCTTATTAAAATTTTACTTGTGTGTATCTTTCCTGAGATCATCAAATATCAAGTCACTGCTGCTGAAGTTACCTTCGCTTATTTTTCCACCGACAAGCTAGTAAGAAAAAGACCCAAAATCAAATATCTTTACAGAATTGTATTGCTGCAATGTGACAACATGCAAAAATACCTCAATATGACAAAGTGAAAAGATGACATATTTTAAGCCATACTTGAATTTGGTTCTAGTAAGAGCTGTATGGGTGTGCATACCCAACTGCACAGTTTGTGTCCAAATCTTTGTGACCCCATGGACTGCAGCAATCCAAGCTCCTCTATCCATGGGATTTCCTAGGAAAGAATACTAGAATGAGTGCAAGTTACTCCTCAAGGGGATCTTCCTGACCCAGGCATCGAACCCGCATCTGCTGGCTCCCCTGCATTGGCAAGTGAATTCTATACCAATGAGTCACCTGGGAAGGCTGCTAAGAAGAAGTGTGCATTTCATGTAAAGTATAGTTTTATCTGCACAGCATGGTTCATTAGTGGAGATTTCTGACAAAACGTGGTCCACTGGAGGAGTGAATGGCAAACCACTCCAATATTCTTGCCTTGAGAATCCAGTGAACCATGTGAAAACCAGAAAGATATGACACTGGAAGATAGGTCCCTCAGATCAGAAGGTATTCAATATGCTACTGGGGAAAAGTGGAAAAATAGCGCTAGAAAGAACGAAGAGGCTGGGCCAAAGTTGAAACGACTCTCAGTCGTGGATATGTCTGGTGGTGAAAGTAAAGTCTGATGCTATAAACAATACTGCATAAGAACCTGGAACGTTAGGTCCATGAATCAAGGTAAATTGGATGTGGTCAAGCAGGAGATGGCAAGGGTGAACATTGACATATTAGGAATCAGTGAACTAAAATGGATGAAAATGGACAAATTTAATTCAGATGACCATCGTATCTACTATCATGGCAAGAGTGCCTTAGAAGAAATGGAGTAGCCCTCATAGTCAACAAAAGAGTTTGAAATACAGTACTTAGGTGCAATCTCAAAAATGACACAATGATCTTTGTTCATTTCCAAGGCAAACCATTCAATATTACAGCAATCAATGTCCATGCTCCAACCACTAATGCTGAAGAAGCAGAAGTTAACTGGTTCTATGAAGACCTACAAGACCTTCTTGAGCTAACATCAAAAAAAAAAAAAGATGTCCTTTTCATCAGAGGGGATTGGAATGCAAACGTAGGAAAGTCAAGAGATACCTGGAGTAACAGGTAAGTTTGGCTTTGAAGTATAAAATGAAGCGGTGCAAAGGCTAACGAGTTTTGTCAAGAGAACACACTGGTCATAGCAAATACTCTCTTTCAACAACACAATCATTCCAATCCAAAAGAAAGGCAATGCCGAAGAATGTTTAAACTACCACGCAGTTGCACACATCTCACATGCTAGCAAGGTAATGCTCAAAATTCTCCAAGCCAGGCTTCAAGAGTATGTGAACCATGTACTTCCAGATGTACAAGCTGGATTTAGAAAAAGCAGAGGAACCAGTGATCCAACTGCCAACATCTGTTGGGTCACTGAAAAAGCAAGGGAGTTCCAGAAAAACATGTATTTGTGCTTTATTGACTACGCAAAAGCCTTTGACTGTGTGGAAAATTCTCTAAAAGATGGGAATATCAGACAACCTGACCTGCCTCCTGAGAAATCAGTATGCAGATCAAACAGCAACAGTTAAAACTGGACATGGAACAACAGCCTGGTTCAAACTAGGGAAAGGGGTATACCAAAGTTGTATATTTTCACCCTGCTTATTTAACTTATATGCAGAGTACATCATGTAAAATCTGAGCTAAATGAAGCATAAGCTAGAATCAAGATTGCTGGGGAAAATATCAATAACTTCACATATGCAGATGATACCACTCTTACGGCAGAAAGCAAAGAACTAAAGAGCCTCCTGATGAAAGTGAAAGAGGAGTGAAAAAGTTGGCTTAAAACTCAACATCCAAAAAACTAAAATCATGGCATCCAGTCCCATCACCTCATGGCAAATAGATGGGAAAACAATGGAAACAGTGACAGACTTTATTTTGGGGCTTCAAAATCACTGCAGATGGTGACTGAAGCCATGAAATTAAAAGATGCCTGCTCCTTGGAAGAAAAGCTATGACCAACCTAGACAGAATATTGAAAAGCAGAGACAATATATTCAAAGGTCTGTATAGTCAAAGCTATGGTTTTTCCAGTAGGCATGTATGGATGTGAGATTTGGACTATAAAGAGGGCTGAGCACTGAAGAACTGATGCTTTTGAACTGTGGTGTTGGAGAAGACTCTTGAGAGTCCCTTGGACTGCAAGGAGATTAAACTAGTCAATCCTAAAGGAAATCAGTCCTGAATATTCATTGGAAGGACTGATGCTGAAGCTGAAACTCCAATACTTGGGCCACTTGATTCAAAGAACTGACTCATTTGAAAAGACCCTTATGCTGAGAAAGACTGAAGGCAGGAGAAGAGGATGACAGAGGATGAGATGGTTGGATGGCATCACTAACTCAATAGACATGAGTTTGAGCAAGCTTCAGGAGTTGGTGATGGACAGGGAAGCCTGGCATGCTGCAGTCCTTGGGGGTCAAAAAGAGCTGGACACCAATGAGTGACTTAACTGAACAACATAAGACATGACTCTACACGTGGACATCACCAGCTAGTCAATACCAAAATCAGATTGATTATATTCCTGTTAGCAAAAGATGAAGAAGTACTATACAGTCAGCAAATATAAGACCTGGATCTGACTATGGCCTAGTTCATCAGCTCCTGAATATAAAATTAAGGATTAAATTGAAGAAAATAGGGAAAACCACTAAGCCATTCAGGTATGAACTAAATCTATTCGCTATGGTTACACAGTGGAGGTGACGAATAGCTTCAAGGGATTAGATCTGGTAGACAGAGTGCCTAAAGAATTATGACAGATCGTAACATTGTACAGAGTGCCTAAAGAACTATGGACATGTTCATAACATTGTACAGGAGGCAGGGACCAAAACCATCCCCCCCAAAAAAGAAATGCAAGTAGGCAAAGTGGTTGTCTAAGCAGGCTTTACAAACAGCTGAGGAAAGGAAAGGGAGAAGGGAAAAGATATACCCAACTGAATGCAGAGTCCCAGAAAATAACAAGGAGAGATAAGAGGGCCTTTTTAAATGAACAATGCAAAGCGAAGCAATAGAGGAAAACAAAAGAGAAGACCTGAGATCTCTTCAAATAAAATTGGAGATAACAAGCAAACGTTTCATGCAAGGATAGACACAATAAAGGACAGAAACAGTGAGGACCTAACAAAAGCGAAAGATATTAAGAGGTGGCAAGAGTACACAGAAGAACTATCAAAAAAGGTATTTATGATCTGGATAACCACAATTGTGTGGTCACTCACCTAGAGCCAGACATCCTGGTGTGAGAAATCAAGTGGGCTTTAGGAAGCCATTACTGTGAACAAAGCTAGTGGAGGTGACAGAATTCCAGCTGAAGTATTTAAAATCCTAACAGAGGATGCTTTAAAGTACTGCATTCAATATGTCAGAAATTTGGAAAACTCAGCATTGGCCACAGGGCTGGGAAAGGTCAGTTTTCATTCCAATCCTAAATAAGGACAATGTCAAAGAATGCTCAGACTACTGCACAATTGTGTTCATTTCACACGCTCACAAGGTAATGCTGAAAATCCTTTAAGACAGGCAGCACATGAACCAAGAACATCTCGATGTACACGCTGGATTTAGTAAAGGCAAAGGAACTAGAGATAAAATTGGGCTCATAGAAAAAGCAAGAGAATTCCAGAAAAACATCCACTGCTCCCATGTGGATCACAACAAACTGGAAAATTCTTAAAGAGATGGGAATACCAGGCTATTTTACCTGCCTCCTGTGCATGCAGGTCAAGAAGCAATAGTTAGAACCAGACATGGAACAACAGGCTGATTCAAAATTGGTAAAGGAGTACCTCAAAGCTGTATATTGTCACACTGCTTATTTAACTTCTATGCACAGTACATCATGTGAAATGCCAGGTTGCATGAAGCACAAGCTGGAATCAAGATTGTCAGGAGAAGCATCAACAGCCTCAGCTGTTCAGATGATACCACCCAGGTGGCAGAAACTGAAGAGGAACTAAACAGCGTCTTTATGAGGGTGAAAGAAGAAAGTGAAAAAGCTGGCTTAAAACTCAACATTCAGAAAACTAAGATCATGGCATCTGGTCCAATTACTTCATGACAAATAGAAGAGGGGAAAGTGGAAATGATGTATTTTATTTTGTACGGATCCTAAATCACTGCAGATGGTGACTGCAGCATGAAATTAAAAGATGCTCACTCCTTATAAGGAAAGCTGTGACAAACCTAGACAGTGTATCAAGAAGCATGGACATCACTTTGCTGACAAAGGTTCATATAGTCAAAGCTATGGTTTTTACAGTAGTGAAGAACTGGACCATAAAGAAGGCTGAATGCCAAAGAAATGGTGCTTTCAAACTGTGGTACTGGAGAAGACTCTTCAGAGTCTCCTGGACTGCAAGGAGGTCTAACTGGTCAATCCTAAAGGAAATCATTCCTGAATATTCATTGGAAGGAATGATGCTGCAGATGAAGCTCCAATACACTGGCCACCTGATATAAAGAACTGACTCATTAGAAAAGACTCTGATGCTGGGAAAGTTGAGAGTAGGAGGAGAAGGGGACAACAGAGGATGAGATGGTTGGATGGCATCTACTCAGTGCCAATGACGTTGAGCATACTCTGGGACATAATGAAGGACAGGGAAGCCAGGTGTGCTACAGTTCATGGAGTCACAAGGAGTCAGACAGGACTTAGCGACTAAAGAATAACATTTCTATTTATATATAGACTGTTGTATATTTATTAAAATTTCTTCTTTCACAGTAAAATAGTGATATTATATGTTGTTTTATGCTTTAAATATGTAATTTCTTAAAAATGAGCAGAGCTGAGAAAGCTATTTTCTGACCTAGCATATTTAGATTTCCAAGAATCTTATTTAACTAGAAAAATTTTACTGCAGTTGTCCTTTTTAGTGTTGCAGAGTCTGCAAAATACCTTGCAATTCTCCCCACCTATCAGAAACAAATCTGGTTTCCATGTAAGATAAAAATCATGTGATATAATTAATTCAGGTCTGTTTAATTTTACAGGTAATTTCTGTTTTTTTAATAGAATTACCTTTTCAACATGCAACTCAAGAGAATAAAGAATGAGAACACAATACTTCTTTGAAAATATCCTGCATGTGACCAAAAATCACAGCTACTCTGTAGGTGATCAAACTGTCTTTTATATTGAGTTATGCACACTTCATTTAAATCTGATAAAACTTTTATAGACATTTAACCACATGACTTTTAAAAAATAGACTACAGCATATCTTTGAATAACAGCTGGTGTGGTTTTCATGAAAGGTGGGCTACCTGTAATGGTTCAATGCTACTGCTAAGTCGCTTCACTCGTGTCTGACTCTGTGTGACCCTACAGACGGCAGCCCACCAGGCTCCCCCGTCCCTGGGATTCTCCAGGCAAGAACAGTGGAGTGGGTTGCCATTTCCTTCTCCAATGATGAAAGTAAAAAGTGAAAGCGAAGCCACTCAGTCATGTCCAACTGGCAGCAACGCCAGGGACTGCAGCGACCCCAGGGACTTCAGCACCAGGCTCCTTCATCCATGATATTTTCCAGGCAAGAGTACTGGAGTGGGGTGTCATTGCCTAATGATAGGTAAAAAGACAGATGGAATAGGAGACGGAGAGGCAAGGTGGTTACTTCTAAAGTATCTTGTACTTGGTGCCATAAAACACTCTAAGGAGTATAGGTCTGCTGTTTCTGGGGAGAATCATGGTAAAAACACATTATTTAGAATTTTTAAGCTTAGTCTGAAATTGGATAATGTCTTAGTAAAGGTTTAGAGATTTTCCATTCAGAATATTTTGATTATTTCCTCTGAAACTCATTAAATTCACCATGAATTCTATTATAATCTATAGTTTTAGTTTGAATAATAAGTCAGTACTAGAAGTTTAGGTAGCTTTACTTGCTTTCCCTAGCTTCTGGGTCAAAATGAGATTAAAAAAAATAAATGAAAATATACATCAGAGAATATAGGAAAACATCACTGAAAAGTTCTATGGGTATAAAAAATGAACTAATCCTGCATTTAAGCCCATATATGCCCTTATCCCATCGAGTCTGAAAGAGTCAGACATGACTGAAGCAGTTTATGTCCTTATTGGGCTTATGTCCCCTGTGGCTCAGTGGTAAAGAATCTGGCTGCTAATAATCCAGGAGACACAGAGTCACACACAACTTAGCAACTAAACAATAACAACAACACCCTTATTGCTTGTGTGATTTAGGCATATTACAAAAGTTTCATCTCTTCTCGCCAGCCTTTAGCATTCATTTAAGATTAGAGGCCCTATATGTCAAAGACTTACTATAATGCCTGGCAAATGGGAAGAATGAAGGAGCAGAGCTTACTAAGTCTTTCACTGGCTAACTCATAGTGGCCTGATATTTTGGATAAGGATCCTGAACTACAAGGGTATCGTTAAAAACTCTAATTGATCCATAACTGCAGATCAATGGAATATAAATATATAATATAAAAGAACTGAATTCTTGTTACTATAATTGCTTTTTTCATTAAACTAATATACTGCTCTGGATATTTAAACATAATTACACCATAGCATTGTCTCTACATTTTAGTTTAATTCTATGCTTTGTCTATTTTTCAGACAGGTACTATAAAACAAAAACCAGATCATTCATTTTAAAATCATTAAAAGTAAACTAGAGAAGAAAATCTACATATTTAGCTTTGGCATTTAAAGATGCCTATTAAAAATCATTTTATAATGTATTTTATCCAAGGTAATAAAAACAAATTGCTTGTAAAGAAATAAATGAATTCAAACATTTTCCATGAGCTGGTAGTTTCCAAACATAAGAAGGATTTTCTTTTATTTGGAAATTATAGAACAAAGACAGAGAAGCATTTAAAATGGGGATAAATGATTAAAATGAGAAATTGTCTATATTTTATAAAACTGACCATGTGTTTCAGAAATTCACTTTAAAGCAAAGATAAAATGACATGTCTGGCCTGATGCCACGTAACAATAAGTTCACGAGTTTTCTCTCTCGGCATGACAGCTGCTGCCCTTGCTGCTTAGTCACTTCAGCTGTGTCTGACCCTGTGCGACCCTATGGACTGTAGCCCGCCAGGCTCCTCTGTCCACAGGATTCTCCAGGCAGGAATACTGGAGCGGATTGCCATGCCCTCTGCTAGGGGATCGTCCCGACCCAGAGATGGAATCCAGGTCTCCTGCACTGCAGGCAGATTCTTTATCACTGAGCCACCAGGGAAGCCCCAACGTGTCAGACATTGTGCTATATTCTTTACAGATGCCACTCCAGTTAATTCTCATAGCAACTGAAATAGGCAGTGATAGCATCTTCACTTTACGGATGTAGAATTCACACTTCTGGAATTCTGTGGGGTTAGAGCTGAGTTAATTCATTCTTTTTTTACTTAATTATGGTAAAATACACATAAAACAGTATTTAGCATTTGAACCACTTTAAAGTTTATAATTTATTGATATTGAACAGATTCACATTGGTTCATAACCATCACTAGTATCCATCTCTAGAACCTTTCATCATCTCGAACTGAATCTTTGTACCTTTAAAAAACAATATCGTATCCTCCTTTTCTCTCCACCATTGTTCTCTTTCTGACTCTAGGAACTGGACTGTTCTAGGTACCTCCTGTAGTTGGGAATAATACAATATTTGTCTTTTTGCGTCTAGCATACATCACTTATATTTGATAACAGCCTCAAGTTTCACCCATGTTGTAACATATCAGAATTCCCTCCTTTTTAAGGCTGAATGATATCCCATTGTGTGTGTGTATGTGTGTGTGTGTGTGTGTGTGTGTGTGTGTGCGTGTGCACGTGAGTGCGTGTGTATAAATATCACATTTTGCTCATCCATTCATCTGTTGATAGACATTGGACATTTAGGTTGTTTCCCCCTTATGGTTATTGTGAATGTTGCGCTTAAATATGGACTGAAGCAATCTGACAAATGTCCTTGCAGCCCAGATGAAGCTTCAGTTAATAGCACTGAGGTGCACAGAGCTTTCTGAGCAGGGATGTAATTTAAACAGAGCTGCATATTTGGAAAATTAAACTGACTGTTTTGATTTTGAGTAGGAGACGCAGGGAAATCAGATAGAAGTGTATTTCGATAATCCAAAAAGGCATTTTAACTAACTGGACTGGAATGAAAAATTTTGTAATAGTCTAGGAGCTGTTATAAAGCAAATTTGAATGAACTTCAGAATAGAAAGGATCAATATCAAGCAGAGATGACATATTAGCAGCGTGTAGTTAAGACCATCCGAGATTTACTCATGCATTTAGAGACAAATGTTTAAGGAAAAATGACAGCTGGCAATAGTGTCATTCCTACACTCTCTTGAATACTCTCCTACCAAAGCTGCTGATTTCTCAGTCAAAATATATCTATTTTCCCTAAAGTCATTTCCCTTGTTAGAAAACTAGCTTTACTCATGCATTTAGAGACAAATGTTTAAGGAAAAATGACAGCTGGCAATAGTGTCATTCCTACACTCTCTTGAATACTCTCCTACCAAAGCTGCTGATTTCTCAGTCAAAATATATCTATTTTCCCTAAAGTCATTTCCCTTGTTAGAAAACTAGCTGTGTTCTTTCAGTCTCTTACTTTAGCACAATTCAGAATGATTCTGGTGACAAAAAAAATTGAGACTTTACTATTTCTCTACTCAATTTTTAGAAAGGCATTACCCGCACGCAAGGTGGAAATCTCCACCAATGAGACAGATGTGGACTTTCAAAGTCCAAGATACTGTGCGGTTTATGGGAGAATTTGCGAAACCTGTTGGGAATATGGGATAGCACCTAGATTTGTCCATTATATTTTCTCTGGTTATAGCAAAGACAAATACAAAGTTCTTGGTAACATGATGATGTTACTCTCAGCATTACATGCATGTCCTCATGCAAACAGGACAACACGCATGTCCCATTCTCATACATACACATGCACCCTTCTTCACATTAGATCAAGATTATATATACCAGATAAGGATGATAACTTAAAGGACTAGCAATTGTGAGTAGAAACATCCCCATGTTCATATTCTCTACCTCCAGTTACAGTGAAAGTGAGGCAATATTCAGTTATGTGATGCTTCAGTAAGATTAATAAGGAAAATGGAAACAAAAATATACATAGGGTTGTTTTTTAATTGTTATGCAATGAATCAAACATTTAAAAAAAATTTATAGCCTTTATGGATCTACATTACTACAGAGCCAGCAAAAGCATGGTTGAAAACACATCTCAAGATCGTGATATGATTCTTTTCCCTGTGGTGCACACCGTGATGAGCTGCCCAGATGTCCCAGTGGAGGAGGACGTGTGGTCCCAGTTGCTGGGTGGGCTACATGTATCCTTCAGGGATGCCTCAGGGGGAGAAGGTGGTCTCCTCAAGATTGTGCCCTTTCTCCCCAGGCCCATAGCTCACGGCTGATCTCTTAGAGATGACCTTGGTCTGGCCAGCTCAACCCATCTGGAAATAACTCTGAAGGGCCATTCTATCTCTAGAACTTTCCTTTACCCAGTCCTGACTTCTCTACCACTTTTGCAAGTGCTAATCCCAAGATGGCCTTAATAAACGCATTGCATGGTAAATGCCATCATAGTATCTGCAATCTAAACTGTGACACAATCTTTTATTAGAAAACTAGGAAACACTTATTAAAATATAAAAACTCTCATTTATTTCTCATTAAAAGCTGTGTGCTAAATTAACTGCAATACAAAGTTCAAGTTATTGTTCTGAAATGCCCAATATGTAAATGCCTTACTTAGAGATTCAGAATCAGCGCTTAGACAATGACACCTGAACATCTGTGTGTCTGTCCCCACATTCTGTGCTATGTTTCACAGGCAAACAAAGGATAAAGATAATTTTCCACAAGCAGACATTTGATAACATTTGATAACTCAAAGAAGCCAGTCTCATCCCCTAAAACTTCCACCATCATCCAGAAATAGAGCTGGAATAACAGAGTAGACACCCAGCGTGAAAGGGAAACATTTCTTTCACAAAGAAAGCATTTGAAAAACAATATAATGTTGAAAACAGTAATTTCTGTTGAGCAAAATTCTTAGAAAAAAAGTAATGTATTTGCCTAACTTAGACTAAGACTTACATAAAACAACTATTATAATTCTAATAAATCAGTATCATGTGAATTTATTTTGCCTCAAACCTTATCTGTGGAATAAAACTAGGTATAATAAATCTTTTAGCTATGACCAGAGGGAATTCCAACATTTGACAAAAGGCAGAAAAGCTGTAACAATGGAACTTGATAAAGCATTGTGTCACAAAAAGGTAAAACACAGAGGCTTCTAAGAAAAAATCTGGAAATTTTCCAAATTAAAACAAATGTATCTGTAACCTGTTACATGTTGAATTGTATTTCTCTTTAAAAAGCAATAGGTTTTAAGCCTTAACTCCTAATTCCTCAAAATGTGTTTTAGTTGGAAATGAGATCTTTACAGAGATAGTGACGTTTAAAAAAGGTCATTAGAGTGGACTCTACTCCTCTAGGGCTGGTGTACTTCATAGAGAACCATTTGGATACAGAAAATGTCCTGCACAGGGGGAAGACAGGAGAGACGGAAGGAGCTGCGGTGTGAAGACGGGAGCTCGGCGGCCCCAAGCCCAGGAACACTGCTGCTGTAGTTGCAGAAAACACAGAGAGAGCCGCCTCCCCAGCTTCAGAGGGCACACGGCCTTGTGACACCTGGATCTGAGACTCCCAGCCTTCAGAGTATAATGCAATCTTCTGAAGATCTAAGCCACTCTGTGCTTCCTGGTTGGGCCAATCAAGGAGACTAATAATAACCTAGCATTTAAATGACTGATGTGGACATTTTCTCATCTTCTAACCCTTGTATTAAGCTATAGGATTTGATATATTATATACATATATACATGTTATATTAAGAAGAGGAGGGAAGAATACACAGTAGAACTATACAAAAGAAATCTTAATGAACTAGAAAACCATGATGGTCTGATCACTCACCTAGATCCTACAGTGTGAAGTCAAGTGGGCCTTAGGAAGCATCGCTACAAACAAAGCTACTGGAGGTGATGAAATCCAGCTGAGCTATTTCAAATCCTAAAAGATGATGCTGTAAAAGTGCTGCACTTAATATGCCAGCAAATTTGGAAAACTCGGCAGTGGCCACAGAACTATAAAACGTCAGTTTTCACTCCAAAATGCCAAAGAATGTTCAGACACAATTGCACTCATCTCACACACTAGCAAAGTAATGCTCAAAATTCTCCAAGCTACACGTTAACAGTATGTGAACCAAGAACTTCCAGATGTTCAAGCTGGATTTAGAAAATGCAGAGGAACCAGAGATCAAACTGCCAACATCTGTTGGATCATTGAAAAGCAAGATAATTCCAGGGAAACATCTACTTCTGCTTCATTGACTATGCTAAAGCCATGGACTGTGTGGATCACAACAAAAGTTGAAAATTCTTCAAGAAATGGGAATACCTGACCACCTTACCTGCCTCATGAGAAACCTGTATGCAGGTCAAGAAGCAACAATTAGAACCAGACATGGAACAATGGACTGGTTCTGAATAGGGACAGGGTATGTCAAGGCTGTATATTTTCACCCTGTTTATTTAACTTATATACATAGTACATCATGAGAAATGCCGGACTGGATGAAGCACAAGCCAAAATCAAGATTTCCAGGAGAAATATCAGTAACCTCAGATATGCAGATGACACCACCCTCATCAGTTCAGTTCAGTTCAGTGGCTCAGTCCTGTTCTACTCTTTGAGACCCCATGAATTACAGCACGCCAAGCCTCCCAGTCCATCACCAACTCCTGGACTTCACTCAGACTCATGTCCATCAAGTCGGTGATGCTATCCAGCCATCTCATCCTCGGTCGTCCCCTTCTCCTCCTGCCCCCAATCCCTCCCAGCATCAGAGTCAACTTTTCACATGAGGTGGCCAAAGTACTGCAGTTTCAGCTTTAGCATCATTCCTTCCAAAGGACACTCAGGACTGATCTCCTTTAGAATGGACTGGTTGGATCTTCTTGCAGTCCAAGGGACTCTCGAGAGTTTTCTCCAACACCACAGTGCAAAAGAATCAATTCTTTGGTGCTCAGCTTTCTTCATAGTCCAACCCTCACATCCATACATGACCACTGGAAAAACCATATCCTTGACTAGATGGACCTTTGTTGGCAAAGTAATGTCTCTGTTTTTGAATATGCTACCTAAGTTGGTCATAACTTTCCTTCCAAGGAGCAAACATCTATATTTCATGGCTGCAATCACCATCTGTACTAAATTTGGAGTTCCAAAAGGTGAAGTCTGACAGATTCCTCTGTTTCCCCATCTATTTGCCATGAAGTGATGGGACCAGATGCCATGATCATAGTTTTCTGAATGTTGAGTTTAAGCCAACTTTTTCACTCTCCTCTTTCATCAAGAGGCATTTTAGTTCCTCTTCACTTTCTGACATAAGGGTGGTATCATCTGCATATCTGAGGTTATTGAGATTTCTCCTGGCAATCCTAATTCCAGCTTGTGCTTCTTCTAGCCCCTTTCTCATGATGTACTCTGCATATAAGTTAAATAAGCAGGATGACACTATACAGCCTTGACGTACTCCTTTTCCTATTTGGAACCAGTCTGTTGTTCTATGCCAGTTCTAACTATTGCTTCCTGATCTGCATATAGGTTTCTCAAGAGGCAGGTCAGGTGGTCTGGTTTCCCGTCTCTTTCAGAATTTTCCACTGTTTATTGTGAGTCACACAGTCAAAGGCTTTGGCATAGCCAATAAAGCAGAAATAGATGTCTTTCTGGAACTCTCTTGCTTTTTCCATGATCCAGTGGATGTTGGCAATTTGATCTCTAGTTCCTCTACCTTTTCTCAAACCAGCTTGAACATCTGGAAGTTCATGGTTCACATATTGCTGAAGCCTGGCTTGGAGAATTTTGAGCATTACTTTGCTAGCATGTGAGATGAGTGCAATGTGTGGTGGTCTGAATATTCTTTGGCATTGCCTTTCTTTGGGATTGGAATAAAAAGTTACCTTTTCCAGTCCTGTGGCCACTGCTGAGTTTTCTACCCTTATAGCAGAAAGCAAAGAGGAACTAAAGAGACTTGATGAACATGAAGGAGGAGAGTGAAAAAGCTAGCTTAAAACTCTACATTCAAAGAATGAAGATCATGGTATCTGATCCCATCACTTCAGGGCAAGTAGATGGGGAAAGAATGGAAACAGTGGCTGACTTTATTTTCCTGGGCTCCCAAATCCCTGCAGATGATGATTGCATCCATAAAAGTAAAAGACACTTGTTCCTTGGACAAAAAGCTATGACAAACCTAGACCTATGACAAACCTATGGTTTTCCCAGTAGTCATGCATGCATGTGAGAGCTGGACCATAAAGAAGGCTAAGTTCCCAAGAATTGATGTTTTTGAACTGTGGTGTTGAAGAAGACTCTTAAGAGTCCCTTGGACTGGTCCATGAAGTGATGGGACCAGATGCCATGATCATAGTTTTCTGAATGTTGAGTTTAAGCCAACTTTTTCACTCTCCTCTTTCATCAAGAGGCATTTTAGTTCCTCTTCACTTTCTGACATAAGGGTGGTATCATCTGCATATCTGAGGTTATTGAGATTTCTCCTGGCAATCCTAATTCCAGCTTGTGCTTCTTCTAGCCCCTTTCTCATGATGTACTCTGCATATAAGTTAAATAAGCAGGATGACACTATACAGCCTTGACGTACTCCTTTTCCTATTTGGAACCAGTCTGTTGTTCTATGCCAGTTCTAACTATTGCTTCCTGATCTGCATATAGGTTTCTCAAGAGGCAGGTCAGGTGGTCTGGTTTCCCGTCTCTTTCAGAATTTTCCACTGTTTATTGTGAGTCACACAGTCAAAGGCTTTGGCATAGCCAATAAAGCAGAAATAGATGTCTTTCTGGAACTCTCTTGCTTTTTCCATGATCCAGTGGATGTTGGCAATTTGATCTCTAGTTCCTCTACCTTTTCTCAAACCAGCTTGAACATCTGGAAGTTCATGGTTCACATATTGCTGAAGCCTGGCTTGGAGAATTTTGAGCATTACTTTGCTAGCATGTGAGATGAGTGCAATGTGTGGTGGTCTGAATATTCTTTGGCATTGCCTTTCTTTGGGATTGGAATAAAAAGTTACCTTTTCCAGTCCTGTGGCCACTGCTGAGTTTTCTACCCTTATAGCAGAAAGCAAAGAGGAACTAAAGAGACTTGATGAACATGAAGGAGGAGAGTGAAAAAGCTAGCTTAAAACTCTACATTCAAAGAATGAAGATCATGGTATCTGATCCCATCACTTCAGGGCAAGTAGATGGGGAAAGAATGGAAACAGTGGCTGACTTTATTTTCCTGGGCTCCCAAATCCCTGCAGATGATGATTGCATCCATAAAAGTAAAAGACACTTGTTCCTTGGACAAAAAGCTATGACAAACCTAGACCTATGACAAACCTATGGTTTTCCCAGTAGTCATGCATGCATGTGAGAGCTGGACCATAAAGAAGGCTAAGTTCCCAAGAATTGATGTTTTTGAACTGTGGTGTTGAAGAAGACTCTTAAGAGTCCCTTGGACTGGAAGGAGATCCAACCAGCCCATCCTAAAGGAAATCAGTCCTGAATATTCATTGGAAGGACTGCTGCTGAAGTTGAAACTCCAATACTTTGGTCATGTGATGCAAAGAACTGACTCATTGGAAAAGACCTTGATGCTGGGAAAGATTGAAGGCAGGAAGAGAAAGAGATGACAGAGGATAAGATGGTTGGGTGGCATCATGGACTCAATGGACATGAGTTTGAGCAAGCTCCGGGAGACAGTGAAGGACAGGAAAGCCTGTCATGCTGCAGTCCATGGGGTCACAAAGTCAGACATGACTGAATGGCTGAACAACAATAATACATGCTATAGATAATGGATACATACATTACATATATGTTATATACACATATATTTTATATATACATTATTTATATGTTATATATTTAATGTATACATTATATATATCCTATACATACATTGCATATATTATAGAGAAAACAGATATACACAGAACTGAACTTTGTGTTCAGTTATATAATTTGATACAATATACACTATATACGGAATAGATACATAATTTACACAAACACATACACGGAAATCTATTTTGTATATTTTGTTACAAAACTGGCTTCAAAAGCCACAGTTGTTATTTTACCACTATTTTATAATATCCTACATGCCTATTCTTATAATAAGCATAATTTTAGGCTGGAAATTCAACTTATCAACCCTGTGAACTATAGTCCACCAGGCTCCTCTGTCTGCAAAATTCTTCAGGCAATACTGGAGTGGAGTGAGTAGCTATTATCTCTCCAGGGGATCTTCGGACCCACTGATTGAACCTGGGTCTCCTGCATTGCAGGCAGATTCTTCATCATCTGAGCTACCAGGTCAGCAACTGCAAATTTCAGCCTAGGGCAACTGAGTAATTGTTCCAATTCTGAACAATGACTTCTTTGTTACTACTGTAATTGGGTGATGAAGTTATAGCCTAATGTTAATAAAATGCAACTCTTTCACCCAAACTCTATTCTTCTTTTTAGTTAATGTCATCACTTCCTAAGTGAGTGTGTTAACAGACCTGATGATTGGGTTAAAAGATACTGAGAGAAGAAATTAGAGTGATTTAATTTTAAAGCATCAAGTTCAGGGAAGTTGCTACAATTTGTAATAATAATGAGGAAATGGCTGAAGACACTTCTCAGGTTTTGCTTAGGTTCTCAGTACAGGGTTGGGATATCACATAGTGTCAGTTATTTCAAGTTTTTCATATATCCTACAAAGGGTATCCCACCCTGCCTTTACCATCACCTTGTAATCAAAAGGAACACAAGGACTCTCAAAGATTTTAAATTCAAGCTAGGAAATAGGAGGCATAGAAGATATTATCAGCAAAGAGATACTGAGCTATGTGTGAATATATCTTCTGTAAGAAACGTCTCTGGCTGGAAATGCTGAAAGTGCATTAGGGACTGGTTATACCTCTACACAAAAGGCTACCACTTGTCATTCAGAGTAACCACATCATTATGAACAATCAAACCACTGTCCTGCACAGATAGTGGTCCCAGAAAAGTCAGAGAAACAGACCTAGTTCATCAGACTTTGACCTCTGTAGTTTGCTCTAATCATTCACATTTTGGATGTGACAGTAGAACCCAGACGTAAGTGATGCTTTAAATATCTCAGGGCATGTACCCAATGTCAGGAAAATACAGTCCTTAATTCAAGGATGATGGGTGTCTTCCCATAAACACAACATGTCAGCAAGTACAATTCAATTTCTTTTTCTTTTAATTCACTTCAGTTCAGTTCAGTCACTCAATCATGTCTGACTCTTTGCAACCCCATGAATCGCAGCACACCAGGCCTCCCTGAGTTGGTGCATGTCCATCACCAACTCCCAGAGTTCACTCAAACTCATGTCCAACGAGTTGGTGATGCCATCCAGCCATCTCCTCCTCTGTCGTCCCCTTCTCCTCCTGCCCCCAATCCCTCCCAGCATCAGAGTCTTTTCCAATGAGTCAACTCTTCACATGAGGTGGCCAAAGTACTGGAGTTTCAGCTTTAGCATCATTCCTTCCAAAGAACACCCAGGACTGATCTCCTTTAGAATGAATTGGTTGGATTTCCTTTCTTTTAATTAGTATCATATTATTTTACAATTAATATAACTTAAAATATTTTAAATTTCCTGTGTTAAACTAATCTTAGAGTCAGGCATACTCACCAGAGCATTGCTGGAAATCTTTCCAATGGCTCCATTATAATTGAGATGAAAGTGATTTCACAGTACTCTTAGGACACCTGTAAGTTAATTATATTAATTAGTTTATACTTTCAACCTTGACATTTTACTGGTAGCTCGAATGAACTTCAAAGGCAATATGTTATTTAGTGTGGGTTATGGGAGAAGAATATGCTGAAACGAATTTAATCTTTTAACAATTTGCTTAGGAAAGCAAACTGTTAATGACCTCTGAGGAGGGAAAGTGATGAAGAAGAGAGGAGGGGAGAGAGAGGGAGCAAGAAAGGAAGGTGATGGAGAGAGGGGGCTATTAGAATTAGCATATTAAAAGTAAAGAGGAAAAAGTGATGTTTACATTGGGAAACTCTCAACAGTCAGGACAACGAGCAAGTTTTGTAGGCAAAGCTAACTATCTGGACATTCGCTGTGTTTCCACATCCATTTTGATGCTTGCAAATCCCTTGAAATTATTAAGGGTATTCAATGCTCTTTGTTGAGTGACGTTCGGCTATTTCCATTTTGAGTGTAAACTGCATGTTATCAGAAATCCTGTACTTATCAGTTCATGAAATAACTTCTGTTATCAAATAATGCTCTCAGCTATAGAAAAGCTTAAAATAAAGCAATTTTTAATGTTCTCTATTAGACTACACCTAGAAGAGTCAAAGAAATATTCTAATGGGTAACGACCTTTAAAATGAGTCTTCAATGAACTGACATTTTCTAGATGGACAGAACAGGTAAATAGAGGAAGTAACAGTGAGAAGTTATCTAGATTGCTGTTAAATGCATACACTATGTCATAGACAAGGATTTCAATTTGAGGTTTTCTGAGTATTGCATATATTATCAACCCAGGTAACCTAAATCTTTATTGACCTTAATTTCATCATATAAATAAGGGATGTTAAAGACAAACCTCATTAGATTGTTGGAAGATGTGAGATATGCAGGCAGTCATAGGGCATTCAGTGTCTGATATGTGTAAGTACTCAATAAGCACAGTCACCATTATTTTTATCACCATTCTCACATCGAAGTGCCATTTAAAGACTGCATTCAATTACTGTGGATTTCCTTTATGTTTCAAGTGAAACATGATCTATAAGAATAGTAGACAATAAAATAATAGAGCTCTTGAGTGATATAATAAAATCTAGCACATTATGAAATTATTGCTTTTATTTTTAGATAATCATTACATATATTAAACAATCTTATATAACATCAATCAGTAATATCAGATAATTACTTCAGCCATTTTCAGTTCTAGTTTACAAAAAGCTAATCAGCCCTGAAAATTGTCAGGACACTTAAGCTTAATTTCTTCAGTTCAGAGATCTTCTTATTTTTCTTTTTCTCCTCCTTGCTATTTCAGCTTAGGCTTGTGTACTGATTGTGTTTGAAGCATCACAACTAAAATCTACATCTCCAGGTCAAAGCTATAGTTATGTACAGAAGTATAATAGTAATGTACAAACCAGCTTTTCCAATTTTCTCCTGTTATAGCAATGATCCAGATCACTGGATCTGTTTATTCAGATCCAGATCAAGTGTATTCTTGACTTGACAGGTTTGGAGTTTTCACCTTATTGAGTTGGCGTTATTCACGCTACATCAATAGAGGGGACAGAAGCAGAGCATGATGGATCAGACTTAATTCTTTCTCTATCTGGCTTCTATGATGACTCAATTACTCTCAACGAATAGCTCTTAGAGATGGAGTATACCAAGTATAACTCCCTTAGATTCACAAAGAACAAAGCAATTTAAATTAGCATTTTCTTTTCTGTTCAGATCACTATCCAGAACTGATTTTTTTTTCAGTAATAGTACTCAAGATCTCTCAATATTACTGCACAGATACAAAATTTTTCGTGGGATTTTTTGAGGCCAGCACATATACTTTTGACTCTTATCTTGTGCACAGGGAAAATGATCCTTCAAATGATGTTCTGATATCTATTCAATTTAACTGAGATGATTCAAGTAGATTGTAAGTTCTTTAATACAGTCATTATTTCACTATGTATTTACATACTAACTTAATCTATATGAAGATATGATATCATCTTAAAAATACCTATTGAATTGAAAAGTAATATATCATTGATAGTTTCATTGAGAAAAAAAAAGGCAATGAGAATAATCAAGGAAACAGTGTGCTAAGTCAGATTCGCAGAAAAAAGATTTTAGATAATATCACACTTTACTACTGATTTCAAGGATACAAATATCCATGAGGCAGAAATAAAGCAAGAAATAACGGATCACCAGTACAGCTCCTAAAGTGCATCTCTGCTGTATCAGGATATAGCCTGGCTAAATCTGATTTAGCAAATGAGTTCTCGAAGGGCTGTAGGTGTCATCACTTACACAAAACAATTCATTTTGATCATGAAATATTATATTTTTTCTGCGGACGTTGTAACAAATCACCACAAACCTAAGGCCTTAAAGCAGCACAAACTTATTATCTTACAGTTCTGCAGACTAGAAATCCAAGGGGAGTATCACTGAGATAAAATCCAGGAAACTGAAGCAGAGAAACATTAATTCACCTACCTAAACGTGCATAGATTGTGCATGCTAAAAGGAGGCACTCAATCCATAAAAAGCCCATCACCCTAAGGATACTGGCTCCTTAACTAGGATTAGAATTCCTACATAATCATTTTCTACTGGGGTTCCACAAACCCTGGGGAGAAACTAAATCACAAGCTTTGAACACATACCCACAAAAGCCCCAGGAATCTCCAAACCCATTCATACCCACCCCCTTTCTCTTTCCTCACTTAAGGAAAGGACATCATGACAGTACACGCGGTAGGACTGAAGGGGTTCCAAACTAGGGGAAACCCAAAATGTGAACCACATTTTCCAGTGTACAAAACAGTGCAAACTTAATCTATACTACAAATGAATTAATCATGTAAATAGTATGACAATGATGTGTGGCAGAAACTTATCCACTCAAATCACAGTGGGCAGTTACCTCTGGGTGGGCTATGTGCCAATGTTATCCTTGTAAACTGTCTCTTCTTGGAAGTATGAGTGAGGTGTCTAAGCACAGCTGAACTTAAGCTTCACTTTTCTAAATTAAGTCAGCTAAATGTCAGGTAATAATTTGGGGTATTTTATGAATGTTTATGAAAAACGAGGTTTGTTCCATGTTGTATATTATATCTCTTGTTTTTGAAATTTAGCAAGTTAGATATTTTAATATAAAAGATCACCATTCCTGGTATTTTTAAATATAGGTTGCAAAAATTAATATTTATTATCTGTTATCATGGTATAAAACTCTAAATGAATAAATCATTAGATACTAAAATTTGAATTAATACATATCAAATGAACTGTGAAATGAAAAGCTCTGGGTCTTTGGTTGTAAAACAGAAATATGTATATACATTGTGTATATACCAAGAAAATAATGTCATTATTACATATTTTTCTAATTAAAAATCTAGCAATTGCCTTTTTATTTATCTTCATTGAGATTCCTGGGCTGGAAA